>BDUI01000966.1:6804-40201 GCA_002335545.1 Apodemus speciosus
CACACACTCACACACACACACACACACACACACACACACACACACACACACAAATAACCCTGAATAGCCAAAGCTATCAGCTGGTTTTTCCTTGAGACAGAAAGAAAAGTAAAGAGGAGCATTACACCTCCTGATTTCTGTAGTGATTAAACAGTGTAACAAGGTTATCATAGACAGACACATGAACCAACAGAGCAAAATCGAGTGCTTCAGGTAAATCCACAAATTTATAGGAAGTGGTTTACATAAGGCATAACATGAAGGGAGAAAGAAGAGTCCTTTCTAATACCCAGGAAAATTGAGTATCTAAATATAGAAGAATAAAGTTAAACCAATACCTCTCAAGAATTACAAACATTAACCTATCAAAGACTTATGTGTAACACTTGAATCTACAAAAGAGCTTGCAGAGAACACGGGGAGAAAGGGGGACTTTAGTGGACTGCAATGTACAAAGACTTCTTTAGAAACACAAGAAACCAAAGCAGAAACAGTCAAATGGAATTACTCCAAGTCAAAATGCTTTTGAATAGCAAAGGAAACAAAGCAGATAAGCAACCTATAGAATGGAAGAAAATGTTTGCCAATTACATATTCACAAGTGTTAGAATATGTATGGCACTCCAAAGGTGCAAAGCCAAAGCAACAGTACGTAAATAAAGTCTCCAATCATCCAATTATGTGGGAGATAAATCCACATAAGAAAACACTTTCTTAATTTTTTTAACACTTGGTGTGCGTGTGTATGTGTGCTTGTGTGTGTGTGTGTGTGTGTGTGTGTGTGTGTGTGTGTTATAACATGCCACTGTGCATCATGTGAGAAAGTCAGAGGACAACCTGTTTGAGACAGTTCTTCCTTTGACCATGCAGAGTCAAGGGCTTGAACTCAGATCATCAGGCTCAGCAGCAAATGCCTTTAACCAGAATGCAACCTCGCCAGCCCAAAGAGACATTTCTCTAGAGAAAGTCATACAAATGACCGAGCTTGAAATAAATACTTAGTATCACCATGAGGGAAAAGCAAATTAAACCTTAATGAGATATTACCTCACAGCTGTTAGAATGGCTTTTAACAAAAAGACGAAAGATGACAAGAACTAGCTAGCACATAGAGTGAAGGGCACCCATGCACAGTGTTAGCAGAAGTATGAATTGGTATAGGTATTAGGGAGAACCATATGGGAAGCTCCTTAAAAAGCCAAAAATAGAACTGCTTTATGATCCTACTGGATCCCATTGTGTTTATATGCAAAAGAGAGGAGATTGGTATGATTTCTAAAAGATATATATGTGTGATTCGACACTTATTTCAGCAACAAATACTATAAGAAAGGGAAACCACATAAACTGATAAATAAATTTTTAAAATGTGGTACCTATATGCAATGAAGTACTTTAACCCTAACAAGAATTAGAAGCCTGCTGTTTGCTACAGTGTGTATAGAACCGGAGAACACTACATTAAGTGAAATTTATCAGGAGCACATGATCTTACTGATTTGTAGCTCCTAACAAAGTTGATGTCTTGAAGCTTGAGAGTAGAATGGAGATACCAGAATCTAGGATCAGAAAGGGGTGGAAGGAATGAGGAAGGGCTAATTGGCAAGTAATGAGTTTTAGCAAGACCCAAGGGAGAAATTCAGGCACAGCATTGGGACCACAATTAATAAAAAAATGTGCCATACTTGTCAATAACCTGGAGGAAAGAATTTGGAAAGTTTCTTCCAGGTTCAAATGATGATATTTGGGGAGATAAATGTGTAGAACCTGACTTAAACAGAACCCAGTGCATGCACGTATTAAACCGTCACATGCGGCCTCGTTAATAATAAAGGCCTGTCAGTTAAAGTTACTTTTTAATATAGCTAAAGTGATGGAAATTAAAGATGTAGATAAGGATCACTCAAAGTAAAGAAACAGAGACAGAGGGAGGAAGATGAGGGAGGGAGAAATGAAGGTAAGCACCCCAGGAGAAGGCAGTCCTGGTTTGCAACTTGGTATTTACAGTCCCTCTGCTCTGCTCTTCTAGATCTGAGGTGCTTAAGACAGCCCCCACTTGCAGAAGTAAGGAGCACAGAGAGAGAAGGGGTGTGTGTTTCTGAAGTGTACCTCCCAAGGGCTTTTTTGGCTTGTTTGTTCCCCAGGGTTCTCAACAAACCCCCTACCTCTTTTCAGGTCAGGAATCCCTAAGGAGGCAAGCCCAAGACCTCTTTCTCTCAATAATGTATTTAAATGCATAAAATAGAAAAGTATAAGATTACCAAGAAGCCAGCGGCGCTGGGATGCACCTCTACCCCAGGCTTCTCTGAGAGAGTAGCCCCCACTCCTGGCAAGGTAGTGAGGGTCATGAAGGTGATGGTTGGCCAGAGAGCAGAACTTCAGCTCCTTCCCAGACGGAGGAATAAACTAACTCAGGAAAACTTGATTTAGAAGTGAAGTGGCTGATTGTCTATTTCCCAATAAAGTCCTGAAATAAAAAATACTCAGTGTTGTACTTCAATGGAGTGTCTCATTTATCAAATGTTTCCAGAGCATCCAATCCATTCTTTAGTTTCTGTTTACTCTTTTGTCCTCTCCCCATGCACTCCTGCTTTATTCCAATCTTTGATCTAAGTCTTAGATGTTGACAAAGGATTTGGCTTATCCCGCCTCGCTGCACAAGATCCCACCACCTCCTTATTAATGAAGCAAACAGTACTAGAAAGGGATCTGATGTAAGTAATCCTTTCTGTGAACAGTAACTGTGACATTAGGAGCTCTGTAGATTGCTTGATTGCATGCCTAATCACTCATGGTAATTCACCCACTGGGCTTGATGTGGGGGCAATGCCTCTGAGCATGCCCAGTCTGACACCCATCACAACTTACTGTCTCAGAGGACATACCTGATGACATAGAACTACGTGCTTTCACAGAATGGGGTCTGTCAGCATCCCCTCATTTGCAAGACTCTTAATAAAAGAGAAGGGCTTAAAATAGCTCCAGACACCAGAGACAGAAATATCTTAGTGTCTATGTTCTCTTCTCAATTAAAAACAACAAAACAAAAACAAAACGAAACAAAAAAACACCTTTCCCCACCCCAATCAAGTATATACCCCCCATAGTAGGCTTCAGACAACATGACTGTGTTCCTAGTGTCATAAGTAAAAATATAGATATAAAATCTTCCTCTTCCAGATGAATACTGGAGTTCTCTCCTCCTCCTTTACTTAGTACCCTTTCTCCCTTTATATCTCGGAATAGAAAAAGAAATAAAAATTTTAAAATATTGGATCCTTCCCTTTGACTCTACTGCTAACACAATAAGCCAGCGCCATAAACTGAATCACCAGAGTCTGCTGTTCTGACTGCTCTCTTTGCTGTATTACTTCATGGATATTAGAAGCCTTAGGGATATTGGAATATGAATAAAGATTTTTTTAAATCAGCTGGGT
Organism: Apodemus speciosus; assembly: GCA_002335545.1. Lineage (NCBI taxonomy): Eukaryota > Metazoa > Chordata > Mammalia > Rodentia > Muridae > Apodemus > Apodemus speciosus. The sequence continues at coordinate 10,242 of BDUI01000966.1, forward strand.
TTTTTTTCTCGGTTCTGTTTCTAAAAATAATGCAGTTTGCAAAAACAGAAGGTTTGGTTTATAACACAAACAAAATTGTTACATTCTGAATGGGTTGTAAGTACCTGATTCTTTGCCTTTTTACTCATCCCTGAAAAAAAAAAATCTGCAAATCCATTTGCTAACCAGCTGTACCTCTGTGCGAAACAGATAACAACCTGTGCAAGCCAGGGTTTGCTGTGAATCGGTGCTGATAGGCCTGAATCTCACGGCTTTTTTAAAATGCTAATGACAAGAAACATTTCCGAAGCCAAAACGCTCTTGTAGATCTGTCTTCCTCTATTATGACTGATATTCGCTTGTAAGTACATAGAACACTTGTTCCCTGTCCCTTATCTGTGGAGTTGCAGCATGCTGACCTACATACCATTCAGCACAATGCCGTGCACAAACATCTTCTATATAATTTTTCATTTTCGACTTAAAAACAGTAGAGGCAAAATAGGATTGCTGCAAATCTAACAAAGAGATGGCATTATTTCCAAATAAAAATGTGCATTTTTCCAAAGAATTTATTTGTCTAGCAGCATGAAGCTCATACACAGCATTGCTGGGGAAAGGGGTGTTGCATTGCGATTAGGAAGGAGACCGCAAGAGAAAAACAAAACCCATCTTTTCCACCACCCAAGAATAATTAAATAAACTTGGTTTTCACCACAATTAAAAGTCCGGTTTTTGGAACCATGTCTTTGCAGTGTCACAAAGAGGGGCAAATACAAGGATGCTGAATACTTAAAATAACAAAGGGTGAGAAAGTGGCGCCCGTGGGAACGGACAAAAGGGAGCGTTATACTCACATCACCTCTATCAGAACGCTCCGAGCCACTCCACTCCATCAGTAGACAGAGTAGTGGAATCGAAGCTGGCCATCACTTAAGCCATCACTTAAGCCAGTGCATAAGAAGACACATTTGAAAAGGGACTTGAATATCTTCTCCAACAAGTACCCCAAACATTAGTAAGTGCCCCCCTCAAAAGGACAGGAGAGCCATTGTAGAACTTTGCATCCAGGAGAGATATCATTTAACTACTCCAGGCTTCCGATCAGCAGGTTCTGAGAGGCTGGGAGACCTGCCGGAAGTCACGCGGCTAGTTAGAGTTAGAGCTAAGACTAAGCCTGGGCCCTTGGGAAAGGAGACTTGTAGTTGGTCTGTAAAGAGTTGCTTTTAGACTGGGGCATTCTGGAGGTGGTGGTCCACCGCCACAAAAAAGCTTATACTTTTTACTTTCTTACTATTCCTTCTGTCACTTGGTCAGTCCTGTCTACTGATGGAGTGCTGTGATTTCCACCAGAGCTGTTCACAGCTGCACTGCAGACTCCAGCTCATGCTTATCAGGTGACCTGGCTTTCTTAGTGCCCAGCAAGACCATTGTAATTGCAAATACATCCAAGCTGCTTGAAAAGGAAGACTGAATTTCTAGTATGGGGCACAAGGAGACAGTGGAGGCACCAGCAAGGGCAAAGGGCAGACAGGGTGCCTGGCCAGATTGAAAACTCCTCATTAACTCGGAACAAGGCTGGAAGGCTGCAGTCCCTCTACAAACCAGGAGAGAGTGCTTGTGAATGCACCTGGGTTTAATTTTTTAATGATCTGCTGTCTTTGTGTTTCAGATCTGATGTGACAAAGAAAGAAAGAAAGGGGGAGGAAGGAAGGAAAGAAAGAAACAAAGAAACAAAGAAAGAAAGGAAGAAAACAAAACAGGAAAATCCCTAAGTAGGAAAAGAAACGGCTTGGACAGTGGCCTAAATGACTTCGTTCCTTGCATTTTAAGGAACTTATTTTATTGCTTAATGATTTTGAGGGGTGTCACCCGAGTAAGAAAGCTCCCACAGATACTGGACCACCACCTCCAGAATGTCACAGTCTAAAAGCAACTCTTTACAGACCAACTACAAGTCTCCTTTCCCAAGGGCCCAGGCTTAGTCTTAGCTCTAACTCTAACTAGCCGCGTGACTTCCGGCAGGTCTCCCAGCCTCTCAGAACCTGCTGACCAGAAACCTGGAGTAGTTAAATGATAAGATCTCTCCTGGATGCAAAGTTCTACAATGGCTCTCCTGTCCTTTTGAGGGGGGCACTTACTAATGTTTGGGGTACTTGTTGGAGAAGATATTCAAGTTCCTTTTCAAATGTGTCTTCTTATGCACTGGCTTAAGTGATGGCTTAAGTGATGGCCAGCTTCGATTCTTCACATGTACGCATTGCTTTCCGCTCCCACTCGAACTCTGTAGATCCCACTTGTTAATGGTCTATGCTAATGCAATTTCCAGAATGCATGCTATTATTAGCTTTTCTGAGTTTCGACCCAGCAAAATAACATACAAGTATGTGATAGATTAGTCTGAATAGGTTTAGGAACTGAGCAAGCATAGCTCTCACCTACCTGAGAATCCTAGAGCCACTTAAAGTTAACTTCTGATGTTCTTATGTTTATGTCATTCAGAAATACACTTCCAGTCCAGGAGAAGTCTTCCCTAAGCTCAAGCAAACTATTAGTTTTGTTTGGGTCAAAGCATGAATGTCACCAGTGTATGATAGCTACAATTTGCTAATTACTCTCAACTTTGTTCCAAACACGACCCTGCCTTTTCTTTACTTTTTTTTCTCTGAGATTTTTATAAACCAATTCTCTGCATCTTTCTTTGCTTAATCTTAAACCAAGGGAAAGACTGGTGACTTTATGAAGTTGCAATTCCTAGTAATAGTATCAAATTAGCATTATAAAATTTTCATAGACTAAGCAATCTACACTTTGTGCTACTTTTTAAATTTTGGATCAAAAATATGAGTCAAGCATTCTGTCCCTTCTTGTAAGTTTTATTTATAAAATGTACCCAAATGAAGATTCTACTTCTTTCTCATCCACTAAAAGCAAGTGGTTGCTTTTAGCTAAACAACATGCTGTTGAATTCAGTTTGAGATCCTGCTAGACACCATCAGTAAAGTCATTTTTGTAGTTATTATCATTGCCCCGTGAAAGCTGAGATGACAGTAAGATGAGTTTACCTACACAGAACACACAGATTATGAAATACAAGCATGGGCTAGAATTTCTAAAGGAATGTAGGAAAGGATGAATTTTAAATGCTGTGCTCTGGCATCCTCTCAGGCTTTTGCAGAGAGTTAGTTACCTATATGCACCTAATGCATATATGTATGTGTATGTATGTATGTAGTGTATGTATATATGTATGTGTATGTTTGTTATGTATATATGTATGTGTATGTGTGTATGTGTATATATGTATATGTGTATGTATATATGTATGTGTATGTATATGTGTGTATGTGTGTATGTATATGTATGAATGTGTATGTATGTATACATGCATGAGCACAATGATGTATGTAGTTGATGACTAAAGATGACGGTAAGTGCAAACCAGTACTTTTGTTAGGGGATGGTTTGTTAAAAGGATTCCAAGTTGAAAGGAAAGGGATGACTGATTTTTATCTGCTCTTAACCAAATTTACTTACTTATTCATTTACTTAACATTTACTGAGTTATTTCCGTATACCAAATAGTATATTTTTTCTAAATTCAATAAAATTCATAAGAAATAAAATGCTCAAAAAGAATTCATACCAATTTCATAAGTTCCTCCAATGGATCCAAAAAACTGGGTAAAACAGGTAAAATATTGTCAGTAACATATTTTAGGTCTAATTTTTAAAATCAAATGAAGAACTAAAAAGTACTTCCTTTAATATCTCTCCATATCCTCTCTGGACAACTTGGGAATTTTCTTCTTGCATTCTCTTGTAGGAAGCTGAATGTGAGACCACATTCAGTGTGAGACCACTAGTTGGATCTTCAAGATCCAACTAGTCCAGTTACTCCAATCATTCTGTAATTCCAGTTTGATCATGAAGTAGTGGAAAGGGGGCTATGAAGGCCTGTCCGAGCCAGGTATGGTAAACATGGTCCATGTGCCTTTGGTTCAAAGCAAAACTCCAGGTAAGCTCCAGATCCCTGCCCATCCCACAGACAGACTCAGGAAGTTTTATTGGGTCTCATTCATCAATAACTAGACTGACCATACATCCAGTCTGCTTTGGATACCACTATTTTCTATTGCTGCTCCAAAATAATTATTGACAACTCTTTTTACACTTTCCAAAAGGTCCTGGTTAGGGGTGATTAGTGACACCGGCTCCCTAACCACAACACGATCTGAGTCAGAACAAATCTGAACAATGACTTGGTTCAGTAATGACCCAGTGGTGTAATGTCTTTCTAGGGTTAATAATCTTCTACTTTTGTTTCTTTGCAGTGGACATAGCTTTTTAAAGTAAATGGGAAATAGCTACTCTCCGATTCTTGAATGCAGCCTGTAAAACTGTGGTGCTGCTCTATGCACACCCATTAAAATTTCTAAAACTTCCCAGACCAGTTAAACTGCTGCCGAATTCCACATAAGGCCTCGCCTCTGCCACAAATTTCATAAGAACAGAAAAAATTTATCTTACTCACCTGCATCTCTCAGTGCTTGTTGCACTCGGCCTTATTGAGAAAAGACGCTCAATAAATATTTGTCGGGCTGCCTGGAGCAGCCAGTCAAAGCACCTGGACGACTCGCCTAGCGCTTCACTTTTCACCAGCGATTTATCATCATGGATCTAAGGAAACCCAGAAAACAGACAAATGTCAGGTTCAGGCAGATTGTGGAGAGAAGTGTTCAGGTGCTTAGGGAGGCAGGGAGCATTCCATCTGCACTTTCCCCTTCTAGAAATTTCTCAATCTATCTTCATGTTCTTTTCTAAGGCAATTAATAGGCTATGTCTGCAAACCAGATATTCTACAGGTAGGAGCCAGAACTGCCATCTCAAAAAAAAAAAAAAAAAAAAAAAAAAAAAAAAAAAAGGCTATCAATAAAACATCAAAAAGCGGTTGCTTCTGGGAGCTGAAGAAATGGTTAAGGAAGTTTGCTGATCTTCTAGAGGACCTGAATTTAGTTTTCAGCACACACGTTTCTCCAATGGGAACCAACTTGTAACCGCCCATAACTGTAGTTCCAAGGGACCTGATACCATCTTCTGGCATCCAGAGGCATACATGTATATTCAGTGTGCCACCACACAGACTCACATTTATAGCCACAAGTGAAAGGAAGCTTAACACTCCTTTCACATGGCTTTAGAAAGCCATCAGTGGTTGCAGAATTTACAGAGTGGTGGGGAGGACAGAATGGAGGAGTTTTAAACAACCCTCTGTTCATTTAACTTCTAAAAAAAAAGGTTGAGATGTATCTACAATCCACTAGCAAGAATGACAGTATCTGAATAAATCCAGCTCCAGTGAGCTAAAGCACCTTGCCTTCACGTTACATTTTCCATTTGTGATGGTTCACGTAATGACTTCAGCACAGCATACAATCTCTCCTCAGATCACTTAAGCAGTCTAAATAAACCAAGGCACATGCCTCACAGAGGTGTCTATTCTGTGACATCAAAGCTGCCAGGCAATCTACATTGCCCTTAAGACTATCCATGTATCTTTGGAAATCGATGAGAAAGTAGAGTGGATCTCAAGCAGGACAGAAGGAACCTGAGACCTGGGCTGCAGAATAGACTCCAAAGCCTACACCTGTGCCTGGGACGTTTTGATTATGGAATATTGCTTTTCATCCGCCAGCATGAAAGTCATTTCCACCAGAAGTATGGAACAAAGAGAGACTTTCATTTACAAAACAAAGTTTAATGGTGCTGTGTCTATGGTGTTTTTATTTATGATGCACCTGGTGTTGTGTTTAACCATCTGTGGAACGAAGTGACCTGGGCCAACACCTAAACTCTTGTCCTATATGTATGAACCAGTCCTGGCTCCCACTGGCAATGCAGGTTTCTGTCTGTGGGCTCCAGGGGAGAGAGAATCTGCCTACATTCAGGTCCGCCTCCTGCTTCTGCTTACAAAAACCCCCACCAGTAGTCAAACCCTCTCCATACAGTTCTGAACCTACTCGTACTTCAGCACCACCCAGTGCCTCCTTCACCACCCCTAGTCTGTGTAAAGCACCCTTTGAAGTAGTTTTAGTCTGGGAAATCTCATCTGGCTCAGGCTCTTCCTGGTCAAGGAAAGGTTTCTGGGGATTTTATTTTTAAATTCTAAACTCACCCATGATCATTTTCTTCTCATTCTCTTTTAACCAGAAACTATAAGGCATGAGCACTTAAATGTGCTTTTCTCAACTAGTTGTCCAGTTCACCTGGTTAATGCTTTTCTCTACTAGTTGTCCAGTTCACCTGGTTAGTGCTTTTCTCTACTAGTTGTCCAGTTCACCTGGTTAATGCTTTTCCCTACTAGTTGTCCAGTTCATCTGGTTAGTGCTTTTCTCTACTAGTTGTCCAGTTCACCTGGTTAAACATAGAAGTTGCACATAGGACTGGGAATACAGAAACCAGGGTCCCAGGGCCATGCCAGGCATGTCCTAACTGCTGKTTTTTTGGACAGATTTCATAACTGTGCCCATCTGCATAGCTTCTGCTAACAGGATATAAAGTCCCACCCTGAGAGTCTAACCTCTCCTATCACTTACTTGAATGTAGAGGCCTATTCCTGATGCAGGAAATGCTAGACTTTAAAGAAAATTCTGAGCTTCACAACCCACACATCTCCATCTAAGCCGCAGTCAGTCTGCAGGCCAAATACAGTGTTCTCTTGTGATTAGGTGTACCCGTTTAGAAAACCAGCCCAACCAAAACACTCAGTAACAAGATATGTACCTAATTTTCTGTCCAAGAAGAGAGAGTACCATTAATCCACACTACACTTCTGTCATTCAAGATGGAATCTGGAATAACCCATAGTCAATTTTAAATTCATAAAATAATTTTTGGAAACATGACATCTTAAGTGAGATTCACTTCTGATTAAATAGACTATTGCTAAAAAGAAAAGCATAATCGTTTTTTTTTTTATTATCCTATTTTGTAAATCCATCTCAGTCTCTCACACCAGAAAGTCTGAAATTTGAAAATTAGAATATGGGCCTACAACAGGATTCAGTGGGTAAAGGTGCTTGCTGCCAAGCCTCACAACCTGTGTTTGATCCCTAGAGCATGCATAGTAGAAGAAGACAAAACTTCTGTTAATTTTACACCCTCACGCATACATGCACATGCACACACAGGTGCACACCTACACACACAACTCATCTCAGCATATACATATACACTTCTCCACCTAAAAATATTATTTAAGCATAATAAAAAGAAAGTTGGAATTATGTGACCTTCTTCCTTATAATTTGAATCTGCCTCTTCATCAAGGCTACCTTGGCTTTGTACTGGCGACAGCTTCAACTCAGCCCAAGGCAGCGTTGAATTTATAGAAGATGCTGAATTGATGGGGTATCCCCGGAAGCTGGTTTATTAGGCAGTAAAGGATGGAGTTTACTACTCCTTCTATCTTTCTCCATCCTCAGCGGGACAGCTTCCAGGAGAGATCTTCACACCTTGGCTGTGCTGCCTTAGTCCTTCACTCAATATGGGCCATGGGCGGGGCATTTCCTGGTTAGGTAGGAAGGCAGGCCTTGGTCTATGCAGTGCACGTTCGCTCTATATACAGCTATGCTTTTCTTTGTTGCTGGAGCTGTTAGCTAGGTTCCAAGTATCTATGAACCACACTTAGCAGAAGCACACGGGGSGGGGGGGGGGGGAAGGGGGGRGGTACACAGATGTATAGTTAGTTTTTATGTCCTGTAGAGATCCCCTTGAAACGTGTTAAAAATGTCAGTCAAGACATCTGGTCAGCTGTCCTCGTCCATATTGGGGTTTCTCGGCTACTATTATCCCCCAATATGCTTTGAGCACTGCCAATATGCTTCCTCCACAGAAGCAGCAGTGTGTTCCCTCTGCTTTCTCAGTTCGTCCCCAGTACTAGTGTTTACAGAGTCACATACTGAGCAGAATGAAACCCGCACCAGTCCTGTGTCCTGGCTGATGAAACAGGTCGGACAATCCTTGTGCAATCAGGGATGGAACCGATTGGCTTAGGTTGGGTCCATCTTGCAGACTGCAAAAGAATCAGCTGTCACCAGTGCCATACGGCAGATGGACAGTTTGCATCCGATTTCCAGTCAGGCGCCAAACCCTTTAGAAGCTTTGGCAGCAAGAGCGCCATCAGGCAGCAGCCTTTGATGGCCTGCAGATGGCTGCGGCAGCCATCTTGCCTCTGCATCCTGAGAGGCCCTTGTCTTACTTTCAGGCAGCATTCACTCTGGCCTAGGCCCCCTGTGGCGCTGGTCTAAGAGGGTCTCACCACCATCCAGAACCTGCCAACTCAGCTTCCACTTCCACAGGAAGCTGCTAAAACTAGAAGCTCTTTAAAGAGAGAGCAACTGCCCAAGCACACCCATGTTGGTCTGATCCCTCCCACCTTAGACTTTTCACCCTTCCTCAGACAGTAAGCTATTTTTTTCTCTGTGGAACATTCAGGTCTTTTGATGGGTCATGTCTCTACTACACAGACTTCTGAGTAATTGGTATGAGAAATTGGTTGTTCCTTCAAAACTAAATGAAATTGGGGGGTGGGGTGGGGGGTAAGAGAGCAAAGGCAGGGTAGAGGATGGGGCAGGAGAGTACTGGGGCTCCTTCCTCTTGCTTGAGACATCCTGAAGCAAACAAACCCTGCCTGTTTACCCCTGTCCAGGTCAAAGGTTAGCTCTAACAATCCTACCCCAGAACCCTGTCACCATCCAAATTATCACCAAGCCTTCAATCTAGACTAATTGGGCTTGCAACTTGGAGGATTAAAGCCTTTGGAATCCTGCTTCATCTGGGTCTGACTTGCCGGGAGCCCTCCGTAGAAAAAGCATCATCTTCATTGTAGGACAACTAATCTTGTATCATGAATAGCCCAGAGAAATCTGTCAGAAAGCTGAGCCTGGAGGTCTTCCAAACAGAGCCTCTGCACATTTGGTAGGAGCAGTTAGGAATTCTGACTGGCACTATTAGGTAGAAGTCATGTCACTGTGCCGTAGGAGTCAGGAGTCAGGGTGGCTCCTCCCAGCTGAAGATCTACCAAGACATTTCTTCTGCATCCAACACCCCCAAGATAGAGGCTGGGGAAATTTGGAGTGAGTGTCTGATGGAAATTGAAAACAAACTCAGTAAGAATCAATCCAATCATGTGTGATTTCCAACCACTCAAAAGTAGTGGAAATATTTGGTAAAAATATATAGATATAAATTGCCAATTAATGCAAACTGGTTAAAGTCAGTAAATGGAAAAAATAAAAAGTTAATTAGTGCCTTTGGAAGCTTTGTTTTATACACATCATTTGCAGGTGCTAAAAAAGTGAAAAATAACCATTATAATTACTGGTATTCAAGGATTCATATTCCCTGTGTAATTTATTTAGGATTATCAGTTTCCTTGTAGTTATACAAAAGGCCTGTCAAGGTGTTTCCCACGTGTTTGGCTCATGTGTGTTCCAAAAACAAGCCAAAACACTGTTGTATTTCACCCTGCACAGGGAGGCCACTCTTAGGGAAAAAACTAGGCCAGGTTCTACCTGGATCTCTGTCTTGGTTAAATTGTCTTACATATGCTTTAATTTTTTTTTCTTGTTCTTCCTGTCTTTATCTTTCTGTCTCTCTTTGTTAAAATACATCTGTGTTTGTAGACTGCCCTGGATTATATCTCAGTGAGGAGTGGGTGTGCTCACACCTGGGGTAGTATACGTAGCTTAACAATGCATATCGTTACATTATTTACTGCTCATTTTATGTTATTCAATAGTAAACTGCAAATTAACCCTCCAAGAACCAGGCCGGAAAAATGCCCCACTAGATATGAGATAGCCAATGAAGGCATTCTCCCTGAGGAGAATTGTTAAGAGAACATCCATAACTGTATTCATAAACACGGAAGTATGTTCATTACAGCAGGGATGCCCACCAGAGCCAGCTAATTCCTCTCCCAGGAAATCTGTTTCATAATGATATCCCTTCCCACACCACACTTGTACTTATGCTGATAACACAGGTTATAAAAGGGACTTAGGACAGGAGGCAATTAATGTACTGGCTCTTTAACCTCCTTTATTAGAGTACATCAGGCACCGAAGGGAACTGGCGTTATGTTTCGGGTGATACCATTTCATGCCGTCTCAGCCCTGACGGCACCGATTCACATTCTGTTCTGACCTTTTCATCACTGATTCAGCTACAGGCAAGTAGAGGAGGGAGCCAGAGAAGTGGACACCAACAAAGAATGATTCTCCCACCTGAGAGGAGAAATCATCCTCACCACCCTAGGTTCAGGACCCACAGCCTCTCCCACTCACTCCTACTGTCCTCACAAAAATCATGCCTAAAGATGCAAAACAAGTCTAGTCCCGCTTCCCCTTAGGGGCAGAACCCAAATCAGAGAACCCAAATCAGAATTCATGATTCCTAGAAGGGGCCCCAACTCCATCTGATTCTGCATGTCAAAACAAAAAGCTATCATTAACAGGAAACCGTTCAAGACTGGTCCCTGAAAAGTATAGTAATTAAAGTATAAATATAAGTAAGTTCAAAAAGAGAAGAAAGAGAAGGGGACAGAGAAGTGAGGGGGGACGGGGCAGAGGAAGTCTTTACATTAGATTGCAAGAGAGGAGCTTCTCCAAGTTTCAAGTAAGCTCCTTGCTATCCAGAAGTATCTCTTCCCGCCTCATTTACAGGAATGGAGCAGGGAAAGAAGGCGTTGGACCAAAAGTAAATACATTCTTATTAACCTGGAGTTTTCCAAAAAAATTAAATAAATAAAAGAAAGAAAAGAAAAGAAAAGAAGAGATATAATGTAATTTGAGATCAGAAAAAAATCCTGTTATTTTGCTACCTAAACACCAGCCTAAGCTTTAAAGAACCCCACAATGTCCAGCTTGTTCAGTTAGCCAGTCTAAACATCATCAGCAATTTATCTACATAAGTTGGCAATTAACTTGCTAAATTAAGATTTGCAATAGGAAACAAGACATCTTACCATTCCCTAGGTTCAATTGATATTTTTCTTGAAGAATAAAAAAGCAGCTTTCTTCAAAAATATTCATTTCTATTGCAAGGAGACAACAAACACAAAGTTTGCTGAATTTGGCTTTAGAGAACAGCCTTCCTCAGATCCACCGGGCAAAATATCAAAGAATAGCCGTCCATACTTCAAACATGAGGTATAGAACAGCGTTCAAATCCCAGGGCTGTGGACAGTAGCTTGGAGATAGCGAGGGACTCTCACTTTAATTCCTTCCTTCTCTTTTCTACAGTCATGGAACAAATGGTCTGGGGATAAATATTATAAAAACTGGTCTCATATAAAGAGATGTGTCCATGTCCATTCCCCTGGCTGTCTGTGTATTAAGAGAGCAAAAATGGGTAATTAGAAGCCCAGATCTTTTTCATCAAAACTAGCCACAAACAAGGTGATTTCTCAGGGCTAATTCCCACCCAGGGGCTAGTGACAGTTATTCTGAATGACCAGAGCCATTTCAGAAGGCAAAAGCAAACCCCCATATCCAGGGTGTTCCAACTGCTTGCTTTCTGTCGTTTGGAATGCCCCAGAAGCTCCGGTGATAAGAGCTCCAGTCTCTCACAATGAATGGAAATGAGAAAAGGTATCCTCCTCTGAAACATGCTATATATATATATATATATATATATATATATATATATATATATATATATATATATAAAATACAGCAATTACTCGGGACAGAGGTGGCGGCGTTACAAACTCCTATYCCAAAGCATTATTTCAGATGTGATTTCCGTTGCAGAAACTGAACTAATAAAAACATCCCCATCAATATGAATTTGAGATATTTCTTACAATGTATATCACCTTTCTGCTGCTTGCAACCTTCTGCCAGGCGTTTTTTTTTTCCTCCTTTTTTCTTTTTAAGAGGTGCTTTGAGGAGACCAAACCATGAGAACAATACACAGCTGCTGCTGTATAGAGATATCTAATTGTCAATATTGTAGAAATTCTACAGCTTATTACGTGCATTCAGTCTAATTCTGGGCAAATTGCCAGTCACTTCAGGGACAATCAAGTGAGCCACATCACACGTGGTATAGCATCACAGCTTTAAGATACCCGGCTGTTTTGCCTCTGGCCAGAGAGTGTTTGTACCAGTGCTACCGAGTGAAGGGGGGTAACTACAGATAAAATAAAATTTGTATTTTTTTTCAAGTGGGCTACATTTCAAGCCCAGATGTTAGTAATGAAAGATTCAATTTAAGGATTTAAATTACAAATAAATAAAGTATGAAACAGATGTGATTTTTAAGGAAGTTCAAATTATCCAGGAAGAAAAATATCTCTGTGCATGACAAAGTAATAGGGATTGTGTTGAAGAGTCTGTTGGAAGCAATCTGCTAAGCGCAATTCACCCTTAGGACAGGATTGGTTTGGAATGGGAAGGACTGGTGGAGCTTGTCATTAAACAAAAATTGTGTTTAATAAAACTTTATAACCGTGATTAATCCTATGAGGCCCTAAAGGAGTTTGCAGTTGATAAACACATTTTCCTTGTTTGCAATGGTAATGATATTTTGGAGTGAATGGAATAAGAACAAAAAAAAAAGAAAAGAAAAAGAAAAAAAAACTCTAAGGGGATAAAAATGGAGGGTTTGGCAGGTACCACCTAGGCAGAAATTCCAGGGACTCATAAGATATACAGACCACCGGTTAGGAGACTGCTTTAGTGCTTGTATGACTCATGTGCCATAGAAGGGCATCAACTTAACAGAGAAACAAAGCTATCTTGCAAGCAGCAACAGAGCACATCTTTATTTATACAAACTAATAAGGCTTCTTTCTTGCAAGCTGACAATTAGATTTGCCTATCAAAAGGATGACAGTGATTTAAGACATGGCATCTCAGAGTAGGAAATTCTCCCCGTGCAAATGCAAGCAGAAGGGTTGGTTCAGGGCTTTGCTGCCTGGAAGAGTGGCCGTTAGCCACCAGTGGCTATTTAAATTTTAATTTTAATCTATTAAAATTAAATAAAATTAARGGTTACACTTTCCATCATGGTAATCATAATTGAGTAACCTAGCAGTCATGTGAAGCTAGGTGGCCACCATATTGGGCAGGGTAAATTCAGAGCATTCTGCCACCACCAAAACCTCTGCTGCCTAGCATCATTACATAGTAATTCAAAAGATTAGATTTGGACAGCGGGAGGTAAAATGTGATCACTATTTGGTTTTTCTTTACCGTCCCAGCTCTCACCCATACAAAGTCTGCAGACACACATCTACATGTTCTCATACACAAATAGGGGTGATTAAACAGTTGTTAGAATAAGCTTCCTGGGCCCCCAAAGAAAAACCACCCCCCATCTCAGTTTTGGTGGCTTGACTTTTCCAACAGGTGACTGAGGGCAAAATATGTCCAGAATCTCATATTTGAAGTGCAGGCTTTACCTATGACTGCCTGGCATCAGTGATAAGCCCTCAGCTTGTCAGAGACCACAGAATTAAATCATTCTGTAGGAACCTAGAGGGCTTTAATAGAAAATAGAAGAATTAGTTCAGAGGAGAGAATGAGAGAGAGAGAGAGAGAGAGAGAGAGAGAGAGAGAGAGAGAGAGAGAGATATTTAAATATGAACAAAGCCTGAAGAGCTATAAATGAAGACAGGAGAGGAAGTGGCGGGGGATGAAACACAAAAGCCATGAACATGACAGAGAGGTGGGAGAGGACTCTACATAGTGAGATCAGGTGTGAATAGGTGAGTAAGAGAGAGGAATTGAAGAAATAATTTGATTAAACATTCTTTTTCCTTAACGATGACAATGAGATCTAAGAGCTTGCATTCTATTTTATTTTTTTTAAGTAAAACAGAACCTAAGAATCTACTATGTGATCTAGTTCTTCCTTTTGTGCAAGTCTGTGAGTCCTCTTCTCCCATGCCTGAGGCTACTTCTACATTGGTAATTCCAGTTCTGGTGCGTATTCAAATTCCTCCTTTGGGCTTTGGCTGGATTCCCCCCCCCCCCCACTCTGGAGCCATTCACTCTTCCACAGGTCATTTCCCAAGGTAACTTTCACTTAGTGTCTAGACCTTCCTCAGAAGAGAAAAGCCCACTCTTGGGTCTTGACTTTTGCCATATTGACAAAATTGGGAGCTTTTGTCCACTTATATAATTGTTGATCTCATGATTACCTTTCACCTGGAACTAGACAATGCTCCATGAGARCAGATACTGTTCTATTCAGTGTTTTATTCATAGTATCATGTGAGWGTCTATTTCATTATGAGCCTAGAATGTTCAATTCTTTTAAAATGTGAGCATTTTGGGAGAAATAAATATCTTATTAAGAAAACATTATATTTAGCTTGCTATGTCATGTTTGTGTCCACAGGAACAGATTTTTCAAAAAATAAATCTGTTCTCCATGTGCCTATGCCTCAGTTTCATTTTTGTGTAGATTGAATTTCCCTTATACAAAAAAAAAAAAAAACCCTCCTGACTGTCTCCTTGTACAATAAATCTTTGGACCAAGTATTAGTTCATAGGATTTCGAATCTTAAATGCATTCTAAAATGTTTATGTGTAGCTCCACAGATGGAATTGCTCTCAATTTGGGGAAGAATACTGATAACTTTCCTTTGATAGAGTAAGTTAATTTTTCTTGCTGCAATTTATTTGCTCTGGAAATATCAGAAAATTCACTGTTCAGAGGTTTCTCAATCTCTTGCCATTTCAAATGACAGTTGATGTGGTAGGAATGGTGGCACAAGGGAATGTCATTTATTTCCACAAGGCTTACGGGATGGACGGAGTGCAAACAGCAGATAAAACTGAATCGTCGTGCCTGGGATAGAGGCTATTTTAATTTCAAATTTGCCAGAGGAGAAATCCTAGTCACTGCCTTAGAGGAGAAGAAATAGATCACATCCTTCTTGTTTCTGAATGCATTCTTATTCCGTCCGAGGATCGAGCTGGACAGAGCCAAGYTCCATGCCAAGGCATCCTATCATTGCAAGTGTCTTAGCTAACTCATTAGCTGTAATATATCTTCTTGGGGAAAGTAAGATTTGCTATTCATGACATCTTTGTCATATCAGACGCTCCAAGCTGTGCCACTGGAAAGTGATTTGCGAAAAGTTCAACATGCAGGGGGTGGGGGTATTACCAGGTAAAGGACAAAACCCGTCTTTGCTAATGTGTTGGTATTGTTGCTGTTTAAAGGTACCACTCTGGGGTCTTGATTTATCAGATTATCATGCTTAGAAAGCTTCAGATTCTACTCCAAGATTTAATTCACATTGACATGTCAAAATGTACTAAGAGAATACCAGATATTGTAATAATTGCTCAGAGGCGATGGCTGGGGTGGTGCAAGTGCCTGGAGTTACTACAGGAGTGTTGGTGCGGATTGCTGTCCAGGTGACTTCGCTTCACCTATGCCCTTCACTCTTACTAGGTGTACATTTTTATCTGAAACAGGTGAGAAGTGTGCCTTCCTATTCTTAATAGCAACTTCCTGACATTATATATCCTAAAATGTATCTTTGCTTCAACTTAGATGTAAACATATTCTTCTCAAACAACAAACAAAAGAGAGAAYGAACAATGTGGCTGGAAAGTGCCACCCAGGAGAAGGTTTCTTGCTTTTCTCACCTTTTTCTTAAAGGAAATGGTGAATTTCTGAGGCTAGCTCCCTTGCCACATGCTTTTCTGCCAGAGCGTGCCGCTCNGAAGGAAGGAAGGAAGGAAGGAAGGAAGGAAGGAAGGAAGGAAGGAAGAAAGAAAGAAAGAAAGAAAGAAAGAAAGAAAGAAAGAAAGAAAGAAAATTTTCTTTCAATATGCAAGCCCCCTCCATGGTGACGATGCGTGGTGTGGAAATCTTGTCTCCTGGGCATCTTCCCCAGTGCCAGCTGAGCACCACACAAAGCCACCCAGAAGAACAGCACAGCATCTTTGTGTGCAGAGCATCACCCGTGTGCCACATGAACTCTTCCTGACTCTGTGGAACTGCCAGCAGCCATTTCACTTGGATTCTGGCTGTGACAGAAGCAACATTGCTTCTCTGGCATCAGATGGGAAATGTAATTTTATAATACTCAAAAGTCAAAASCTCCAGTATGCGCCAGAGTCATTACTGAAAAACTTTCAGAGCCTTCAAATTACAAAAGCAGTTACAAAATGCACACATTTTCTCCAGAGTAAAATAGGTATTCCTCTGCTTTTTCTCAACACCCCCTCTGATTCCCCATTTGTGAAAAATGATTGTTTCACAAGTCATGCGTTGTTCTCTGGGATTTTAGAATAATGTAAATGTTAAAGACTCCCAGGACTTTGAAGATGGGTGAGATTTCATTTTATTTTAAATTTAAATGTAATATTTATTTTCTGAATGTGGTTCTTAACATGTTTTGACTGGACTCCATAATTATATTTAGTACTTTATTGGTTATTTATTTACTCTACATCCCAATCACAGCTTCCCCCTCCCTCCTCTCCTCCGAGTCCCATCCTCTCCCCTCTCCTCCCTTCTCCCCCACCCTTCCTCCTCTAATCTTTAGAAGAGGAAAGACCTCCCAGAGATACAAACCAGCCTTGACATATCAAGTTACAATAAGATTAGGCACATGCATCTTCTATTGAGGCTAGAAAGGGCAGCCCAGTTATGAGAAAGGGATCCAAAGGCAGGCAGTGTAGTCAGAGACAGACCCTGCTCCCAATTTAGGGGTCCCACATGAAGACCACGCTGCACAACCTTGCAGAGGGCCTGGGTCTATCCCACGCATGCTCTCTGGCTGACAGTTCAGTCACTGTGAGCTTGTAGACCCAGGTTAACTAACCTGGTCTGTATCTCTGGGAGGTATTTCCTCTTCTAAAGATTAGAAGAGGAAGGGTGGGGGAGAAGGGAGGGGAGGGGAGAGGATGGGACTGGGAGGAGAGGAGGGAGGGGGAAGCTGTGATTGGGATGTAGAGTTAACCTGATTCTTGGGGTTTCTTGTATTACCTTTGACCCCTCTGGCTCCTACACCACCACCACCACCACTACTGCCTGCCTCCTACAGTATTCCTCAAGCTCTACCTAATGTTTGGCTGGAGGGGTCTCTGCATCTGTTTCTATTAGTTGCTGCTTGAAGCCTCTTTGATGATGTTTATGCTAGGTTCCTGTCTGTAAGTAGAGGAGAAAATCATTAATAGTGTCAGGAGTAGGCTCCCTCTGATAGCATGGATCTCAAGCTGGCCAGTCATTAGTTGGCCCTTTCTTCAAATTCTGCTGCATCTTTTACTCCTGCGCATATTATAGGCAGGACAAATTGTGGGTCTAAGTTTTTTATGGCTGGGTTGGTGTCCCAATTCCTCCATTGGAAGTCTTACCTGGTTACAGCTAAGATATTCCATGACAAAAC
Source organism: Apodemus speciosus (assembly GCA_002335545.1). Classification (NCBI taxonomy): domain Eukaryota; kingdom Metazoa; phylum Chordata; class Mammalia; order Rodentia; family Muridae; genus Apodemus; species Apodemus speciosus. Next base: position 27,643 of record BDUI01000966.1, read on the forward strand.
AAAATTTACAAAATATCTTTCCACAAATCCAGCCCTATAAAGGATAATAGATGGAAAACACAAACCCAAATAAGATAGCTACACAAACATAATTCCACTGCAAACAGCAAAAATAACAGGAAGTAACAATCACTTTTCCTTAATATCTCTTAACGTCAATGGACTCAATTCCCCAATAAAATGACATAGACTCACACTGGATAAGTAAACAGGACTCATTATTTTGCTGCATACAGGAAACACACCTCAGTGACAAAGACAGAGACTACCTCAGAGTAAAAGACTGGAAAACAATTTTCCAAGCAAATGGTCCCAAGAAACAAGCTAGAGTAGCCATTCTAATAACAAAAAAAATTGATGTCCAACCAAAAGTTATCAAAAAAGATAAGGAAGAATACTTCATACTTGTCAAAGGAAAAATCTACCAAGAAGAACACTCAATTCTGAACATCCTTGCTCCAAATGCAATCCACATTCATAAAAGAAACTTTAGTAAAGCTCAAAGCACACATTGCACTTCACACAAGAATCGTGGAAGACTTTAACACCCCAAGTTCAGCAATGGAAACTAAACAGAAACACAGTGAAAGTAAAAGAAGTTATGAACCAAATGGATTTAACAGATATCTATAGAATATTTAATTCTAAAACAAAAGAATATAYCTTCTCTCAGAACTTCATGGTACCTTCTCCAAAACTGACCAAATAATTGGTCACAAAACAGACAGACCTCAACAGATACAATAAGATTGAAATAATCCCATGCATCCTACCAGATCATCACGGAATAAGGCTGGTCTTCGATAACAACAAAAACAATGGAAGCCCCACACACATGTGGAAACTGAACAACACTCTACTTAATGATAACTTGATCAAGGAAGAAATTAAGCRATTAAAGACTTTTTAGAATTTAATGAAAATGAAGGCACATCATACCAAATTTATGGGACACAATGAAATTAGTGCTAAGAGGCAAACTTATAGCTCTAAGTGTCTACAAAAGGAAACTGGAGAGAGCATATACTAGCAACTTGACAGCACACCTGAAATTTCTAGAACAAAAAGAAGCAAATACACCCAATAGGCATAGACAGCAGAAAATAATCAAACTCAGAGATAAAACAACCAAGTAGAAACAAAAAGAACTATACATAGAATCAACAAAACCAGGAGCTGGTTCTTTGAAAAAAAAATCAACAACAAGAGAGATAAACCCTTAGCCAGACTAACCAGGGGGCACAGAGACAGTATCCAAAATCAGAAATCGAAAGGGAGACATTAACAAAAGAAATGAAGGAAATTCAAAAAGTCATCAGAATTGAATACCCAGAAATGAACACACACACCTGTGGTCACTTGATCTTTGACAAAGGAGAAAACCATACAGTGGAAAAAAAGACAGCATTTTCAGCAAATGGTGCTGGGTCAACTGGAGATCAGCATGTAGAAGAATGCAACTCAATCCATTATTATCTCCTTGTACAAAGCTCAAGTCCAAGTAGATAAAGGACCTCCACATAAAACCAAGACACACTGAAACTAATAGAAAAGAAAATGGGGAAGACCCTTGAGGACATGGGCACAGGGGAAAAGTTCCTGAACAGAACACTAATAGCTTATGCTCTAAGATCAAGAATTGACAAATGGGACCTCATAAAATTAAAAATCTTCTCTATGGCAAAGTACACTGTCAATAGGATAGAACGACAACCAACAAATTGGGAAAAGATCTTTACCAACCCTACATCTAATAGAGGGCTAATATCCAATATATACAAAGAACTCAAGAAGTTAAACTACAGAGAACTGAATAACCCTATTAAAAAATGAGGTACAGAGCTAAACAAAGAATTCTCAACTGAGGAATACTGAATGCCTGAGAAGCACCCAAAGAAATGTTCAACCCTTAGTCATCAGGGAAATGCAAATCAAAACAACCCTGAGATTCCACCTCACAGCAGTCATAATAGCTAAGATCAAAAACTCAGGTGACAGCAGGTGCTGGCGAGGATGTGGAGAAAGAGGAACAGTCCTCCACTGCTGGTGGGATTGCAAGTTGGTACAACTACTCTGGAAATCATTTTGGCAGTTCCTCAGAAAATTGGACATAGTACTACCAGAGGTCCCAGCTATATCTCTCCTGGGCATATATCCAGAACATTCTCCAACATGTAATAAGGACACATGCTCCATTATGTTCATAGGAGCCATATTTATAATAGCCAGAAGCTGGAAAGAACCCAGATGTCCTTCAACAGAAGAAAGGATACAGAAAATGTGATACATTTACACAATGGAGTATTACTCAGCTATTAAAAACAATGACTTCATGAAAATCTTAGGCAAATGGATGGAACTAGAAAATATCATCCTGAGTGAGGTAACAATCATAAGAAAACACTCATGGTATGCATTCACTCATAAGTGGATATTAGCCCAAAAGCTCAGAATACCCAAGATACAATTCACAGACCACATGAAGCTCAAGAAGGAAGACCTAAGTGTCGGTGCTTCAGTTCTTCTTAGAAGGGGTAACAAAATACTCCTGGGAGCAAATATGGAGACAAAGCAGAGATTGAAGGAAAGACCATACAGAGACTGCCCCACTTAGGGATCCATCCCATATACAGTCGGCAAAACCCAGACACTATTGTGGATGCCAACAAGTGCTTGCTGACAGGAGCCTGATATATTTGTCTCCTGAGAGGCTCTGTCAAAGCCTGACATATACAGAGGTGGATGCTCTCAGTCAACCATTGAACTGATAATGGGGTCCCCAATGGAGGTGTTAGAGAAAGGACTGAAAGAGCTAAAGGGGTTTGCAAGCCCATAGGAAGAACAGCAATATCAACCAACCAGAGCTCCCATGATCTAAACCATCAATCAAGGAGTACACATGGAGGGCTCCAGCCATATCCTTATAGGACATCAATGGGAAAAGAGGTCCTTGGTCCTGTGAAGGCTTGATGCCCCAGTGGAGGNATAAAAAAGTTATATAAATAAAAAATATAAGTTAAAAAAAGATTAGAGGTATATGTTTTATGAATGTGTAGTCAGGTATGCGAAGGAAGCACCTCAGCAGAGTAGAGTTTATTCAGGGCATGGGGAGGGAAGTTAAGAGGGTAGTAGAGCAGAGAGAGAGAGAGAGAGAGAGAGGAAGGGAGGGAGAGAGGAAGGGAGGGAGAGAGAGGGTGGGGGCAGGGAGGGAGGGAGAAGGAAGAGGAGGAGGAGAAAGTAGAGGCCATGAGCAAGTGGAGAGAGAGGGTGTAAGGGATGAGAGGACAGAGCAGGAGCAGGAAGGCAAGAGCAAGAGAGAGGGGAGGGCAAACATCCTTTTTTTACAGTGAGTCAGGCATACCTGACTGTTGCCAGGTAACTGTGGAGCAGAGCTTAGACAAAATGCTAACAGAGCTTCTATTGAGTATATGCCCAGAAGTGGGCTGGGWCTTGAGGTAGATCTATTCCCAAATTTCTGAGAAASCACCAAATTGTTTTCCAAAGTGGTCATACAAGTTTGCACTCCCACCAGCATTGGAGGAGTAGAACCCTTGCTCTACATTCTCGCCAGCATGAACTGTCACTTGAGTGTTTGATCTTAAGGATTCTGACAGGAGTAAGATGGAATCTCAGAGAGTCATTTTGATTTGCATTTCCCTGATGACTAAGGATGTTGGACATTTCTTTAAGTGTTTCTCTGCCATTAGAGATTCRTATGTTGAGGATTCTGTTTAGATCTGTACCCCATTTTTTAATTGGGTTATTTGGCTTGTTGATATCTAGTTTCTTGAGTTCTTTATATATTTTGGATATCAGCCCCCTGTGTGTGACATGGAGTTTGAAAATCTTTTCCCATTCTGTTAGCTGCCATTTTGTCCTTTTGATGGTGTCCTTTGCCTTACGAAAGCTTTTAAATTTTATGAGGTCCCATTTATTGTCAACCTTAGTGCACGAGTTGTTGGTGGTCTGTTCATGAAGCTGTCTTCTGTGCCAATGCATTCAAGGCTATTCCCCACTTTCTCTTTTATCAGAAGAGAGTTATAAAGATCTATTTGCATTCTTCTATGTGGAAACATCCAGTTAGATTGGTGTAATTTGTTAAAGATGTTTTCTTTTTTTCCATTGTATAATTTGTCAAAAATCAAGTGTTCGTAGGTGTGTGGATTTACTTCTGGTTCTTTGCTTTGACTCCATTGATCGACCTGGCTGCTTTTATACTGAAAGGAATGAGACAGGCTGACTCCATGGCTGGCTTCAATTTGTCAGTTAAGGAGACTAGGCCTGGAGAGTGTGCATCCCTGCACTTGGTGCTGGTCTTCCTGGGCCCGTGCTCTGAAGCGGCCTGAGGACAGCACTGGCTCTGCCAGCTCTGGCGCCTCAGGTATGTTCACCTTTTGCTACAGGCCCTAGGAAAAGAGGTAGGACATTATGAATTCCGCACCTATTTTCTCAAGCTCTCAAAGACAAATGAGTTCCTGGAAAATTTTAAGAAAAGTGTTCACCTTCGGACAGCTCACTCTGAAATGATTGGATATTGGTCTGTATGTAGAGTTTGGAGGCAGAACGAACAGACTATTCCATATTTGGAAGTATGATAATTTTGCTCATCGAACTACAGTCTGCAAAGCCTTGGCCAAGGATAAGGAATGGCAGAAATGATTCCTCATTCCAAATTCCTCATTCATTGATAAGCAAAAGATTGAGATTACCTACTTGGGACCAAGGAGCAAAATAGGAAGGCCTCCCAAGGAAGGACTGGCTACCTTTCAGATGAAGCCTGCAGCCCAGCACTGTGGGGCAATGCATTCAAAAGGGCAGTAATTGCCCATGTTAGCTTGGCTACTCTACACTAGTTCATTTTCCACACAGAATATGCAGCCCTCAATAGAGTTCATGTTCTATGGTGGAACCAGAGAGCAGACAGCTGAGCAGCTGGGAGACATTGTTCTCATAAGGACCCTGGAATGGTAGCTGCTGTTTGGGAAAGTGTCAGTTACCTAGAATCCCAGCAGAATATGTTCCTGATTCCAACATTATTTTCACCATTGAAGTAGCTTCCTGCTTAGCATCGAGCATCCATCACAGAGGTGAGATGTGTCTAAAGCAGATACTTCATTTCTTCAAGATAATCGCCTTGTTTGTTGTCCGAAARATGTGCTGAGCTACTACACTGCCCTCTGTATTTTGAAGGCTATATGTATCATTTACTACCAGTAGTTCAGGAAATATTTCTGGTCATTTTCATATCTATGGGATGTCAGAAAGTGTTGTCAGAAAGCATGAGCCCTGCTACTTCATTGTTTCGCAATATCTTGTCTTCTCTGATTTTATGACTTAAGTCTTGTATTCAAAAAATGATTTTGAAATATTTTCCCTCGAAATATTTGTAAATTAAATAAGTACAATATCTGGCTTTTTATCATGTTCATTTTTCCTGAAATTTAAAACTGTTTTTACCAGTAATCCTTTCTTTGTGATATCAAATAAGATTGAAAGAAATATTAAACCTAATATTTGTCTTTATGCTTTAGAAAAGTATAGTACCATGTCATCTGTATTAATTATGGTTTCACATTCATTATTAAGTCAAAATTGGAAAATAATATATTCTTGAGATTTGATGTATAATATGGTTTCAGAGTGTTTGTTTTCAATTGCTTTTTACTACTTTTAACTTTACCTTGAATTACTCATAAATATTATGACACTTATTTATTTCAATGAGATCTTTATAATTATGGAAATATCTTTCCTAATAAAAGCCTTCACATCCATTAAAAAAGAGAGAGAGAGACTAGACCTAAGAACTAAGCAAGTCCAGGCAAGTTAATTACTCATAGAAAAAACCCATGCTCCAGTCTTTCTAACCCAATAATTGTTCTGGAATACCTAGAGAGAGAGTAAGATAAAGTTCATCTACCCCAGAACTCCAGTGTGCTTTAAATTAGGTTTGCAAGCTCACTTTGGGGTCTATCTTGGTAATGGGAAACCCCAGCATGCTGGACTTCGGCAGAATAAAACACTCTTTGCATTTACATATTATTTGAGTCTAGGGGTATCATTCTTCAGTGAATCATGGATCCTTACAATGCCAATACCCTGTGGTTTTTTACTACTATTGCTCTGTATCAAGAAGTTCTTTTATTGAATGGGGACTGTTTTAGCTATCCTTCATTTTTGTTTTTCTATATGAAGATGAGTATAATTCTTTCAAGGTCTGTATAGAATTATGTTGGAATTTTGATAGGAATTGCATTGAATCTGTAGATTGCTTTAGGAAGGGTGGCCATATTTACTGTATTAATCCTAATCATCCATGAGCATCTGAGAGCTTTCCATCTTCTGAGGTCTTCTCAATTTCTTTCGTCAGAGACTAGACGTTCTTGTCATACAAGTCTTTCACTTGCTTGATTAGAGTTATACCAAGATATTCCATATTATTTGTGGCTATTATGAAGAGTGTTGCTTCCCTAATTTCTTACTCAGCCAGTTTATTATTTGTATATAGAAGGGCTACTCAATTTTTTAAATTTTGTATTCAGCCAGTTTTCTGAAAGTGTTTATCAGCTGTACACATTCTCTGGTATAATTTTGGGACTATATATATATATATATATATATATATATATATATATATATAATTATATCATCTGTGAATAGCAATACTTTAAGTTCTTCTTTACCAATTAATATCCCATTGGTTTCCTTTAGTTGTCTTATTGCTCTAACTAAAACTTCAAGTACTATATTAAATAAATATGGAGAGAGTAGACAGCCTTGTCTTCTCACTTATTTTAATGAAATTGCTTTAAATTTATCTCAATTTAATTTGATGTTAGCCATTAGCTTGTTGTATATTGCTCTTATTGTGTTTAGGTATGTGCCTTGTACCCTTGGTCTCTCTAAGACTTTTATCATGAAGGGGTATTGGATTTTGTCAAATAGCATCTAATTTTTTAGCATCTAATGAGATGATCATATGTTTTTTTTCTTTCAGTTTGTTTATATGGTGGATAACTTTGATAGATTTTTTGATATATTGAACCATCCTTGCATCTTAGAGATGACGCCTACTTGATCATGGTGGATGATGTTTTTCATGTGTTCTTGGATTTCAAATGTTTTATTGAGTATTTTTGCATCATTGTTCATAGGAAAATTGGTCTATATGTCTCTTTCTTTGTTGGGTCTTTATGTTGTAGCAGTGTGTATTTCCCTTCTTTTGGTTTTGCTGGTGTGAAATTCTTTATTCCCTGTGTTTTCTAGAGTGCATTTAACCTCCTTGCGTTGGAGTTTTCCTTCCAGTATCTTTTGTAGGAATGGATTTCTGGATAGATATTGTTTAAATTTGGTTTGTCATGGAATATCTTGTTTTCTCTATCTATAGTAACTGAAAGTTTTGCTGAATATAGAGTAGCCCAGGCTGGCATCTGTGGTCTCTTTCAGACTGCAAGGCATCTACCCAGGTTCTTCTGTCTTCTAGAGTGCTGAGGAGCTGGGTTCAATTCTGATAAGTCTGCCTTTATACTTCACTTAGCTTTTTATCCCCTACAAGTTTTAATATTCTTTCTTTGCTCTGTACATTTAGTGTTTGATTTGTATATGACTGGAATATTTTCTTTTTTTGCTCTAATCTAATGCTGTTCTGTAAGCTTCCTGCATGTTTACAGGCATCTCTTTCTTTAGGTTAGGGAAATTCTCTGATTTTGTTGAAAATATTTTCTGGGCCTTTGATCTGGGAATCTTCTCCTTCTATTCTTATTGTTCTTAGGTTTGGTCTTTTCATAGCGTCCCACATTTCCTGGATGTTTTGTACCAGAAACTTTACAGATTTGGCATTTTCTTTGACTGATGTGTCAATTCCTTCTATCATATCTTCCATGCCTGAGATTCTGAGCTCTTCCATCTCTTGTAGTGTGTTGATGATGCTTGTGTCTGTTGCTTCTGTTCTCTTACCTAGGTTTTCCATCTTCAGGATTCCCTCAGTTTTGCTTTTGTTTGTTTTTGTTTATTTGCTTCTATTTTCATTTTTTAAGTCTTGAGCAGTTTTATTAATTTTCTTCATCAGTTTGATYGTATTTTCCTGTGTTTCTTAGAGGTTTATCCATTTCCTCTTTAAAGGGCTCTATCAATCTCAGTAAGATCAGATTAAAGGCCATCTTCTTATGCTTCAGCTGTATTAGGGCACCCTGGGTTTGCTGTAGTAGAATAGCTGGGCTCTGGTGTTGCCATGTTGTCCTGGCTCTTGTTGATTGTGCCTTTAGCCATAAGGTTGTCCCTGGTGCCAGCAGACCTCCAAGAGTGCAGGCAGAGTTGCGCTCTGGAAGATGGAGCATACCCCTGTAGGATTAAGTTCAGCACAGCTGGGTGTGCCCTGTGTGTGGGGGTAACCCTACAGGCAGGACATTGGAGGGGAGGGGCCTCATCTGGTTGTCTCTGGTGCTGGCAGGCCTCCAGGAATACAGGTAGAGCTGTGGGCTCTGTTGGGAGGGGTATTTTAAAGATTATTTAGTCCAAAGGTCAGAATTTAGGATCTCCAATCGCAATGTGATTCGTGAATTGTTAACAAGAACCATTTAACTCCTACCAAGTATCAAACTTCAAGGACATTTTTCTGAAAAGATGATCCATGGCTGCTGTCAAATCAACAAAGGCCACAGAAGATGAAGAAACACTCAATGATGAAGACTAAGACCCCTTTAAATAAGAAAATTGGACCTCAGAGTAACAAATCAAGCTTACCCAAAAATCTCAAGGAGTCTATGACTCAACCCAAGCCTCTTCAGAGGCCCAGCCCTCTGTGGATTCTGCTACAGCAGACTTCAGGCAGAGTTCTTCTCCTGGGTGATGGGGAATCCACATGCAAAAATAAATCTGTGAATTGGGAGTCAAGAGAAAAATGAAGCACATGAAAGGGGTTGAAACATTATAGAAGTGTTTGGTTGTAGGCGTATGGTGTTTCACATTACTGTTACACAAACACCCACTTACATGAAGAATCCAGTGCTGCTTAGAAAATATAACCTCTTTGCTTTCTCCAAAGCTTAGAACTATTTCAGTTATATGACCCCGCCACCAGTCACTTCCTAGGGACATATTTTTTTATTTTAAAAATAAACTGATGTGTTATATTCTTCCATATGTCCTGATTTGCTATATAAGGTGTATAAAATATTAGGAAATATGCCTGTTAATATTATTCTTTATCAGTGATTTCTTTTTAAGATTATAAGGGGAAATAATTGTCTTCTAATTGAAGTCTTTAGCACAATGGGCATATATTTCTTCAACACATTAATGGCTAACGACCCTGAGGCAGCACACATGGACTCAGACTTGATCTTGGTCTTATGCATTATTTCCACAAAAGCTCCATGACTTTGAGCAATTTGTCTATTTTTCCCAAGCTCAAGATTTCTTACTGACACTCTCTCCTCCTAGCTTTCAAACCTATTTTTATTGTTTTTAAGTGTGTGTGTGTGTGTGTGTGTGCGTGCGCGCATTCAAAAAAAGAAGGGAAGGTATGACTTTATATGCAGGTGCTTACAGAAGCCAGAGGCCACAGATCCCTTAGAGCAGCAGTTACGGGCAGTTATCTTCCTGTTATGGATGCTGGGAACTGAGCTAGGGTCCTCTAGAAGAGTTATAGGTACTCTCACCTGCTAAGCTATCTTGCCAGCATTAGTTCTGGATCTTGAGGTTCTCTTATCCTGGGTTACATAGTTGCTAAATCCAATGGTAAATGTCTTTACAAGACACATACACAAAGAGTCAGATGCACTGAGAAAGTAGAAAGACCCAGAGTCATCTAGCCACAACCCAAGGAGCATCTAGGACTACCAGAAGCTGACAATCCTCCCTAGAGCTTTAGGGAGGGAGCATGGACCACTAACACCTTGATTTTGGCCTTCTGGTTTCTCTTACAATAAAAATAAAACACTGGTTTAAGTTTCCAACTTGTGCTTACTTGTACTAAATCATTCATAATGCTATCTACACTATTTAATGTTGATAAACTCTTAGATTATCTATTTGTTATGATTGGTTTTAAATGTCAACCTGCAACAAATTAGGATGACCTGAGTAGGGAGTCTCTTCTGAAGAAGTGCTCCACCATCTCAATTGATGTCAGAGGACTCTCTAATTGTAGGTGGAAGCTTCTGATAGCAGCCCAGGTAACAGAACTTGACAAAAGGAAGATTATTTATCTAGTCTTTTGTTGCCGTGGACATCCCTCTTGGTGGTGAGTTGACTGGTTGATCTGGCTCTGTTGGAACTACTGCTGGTTCCTTCACTGATATCAGAACCAGCATTTCATGTTTTCCTTGTGAACTAGGGACTAGCAGCAATTCCAGGAAACTTCTGGGTTTCCAGCACCAGACCAGGACTACTGAGGTACTCAGTCTCAGAGACCAATCAATAACTTGTAGCCTCCCCAATAAGAGGCAGCTATTGTGGGTCAACTCCAACTGTTGAGGCATCCAACCTCAAGGAAACAGTGACTTCCTTAGCTCTCAGGTTGTGGTTCTGTTGTTGTTATTGTTGTTAATATGTTAAAGACTGACTTAATCAATTCATTGCTATATACATTCACATGTATTCATCAGACTAGTCCTATTCCTCTAGAGAGCCATGATTACTACACTATTACAACATAAAGTTGGGGTGATTCTTAATGTTAACTTAGAATTAGTAAAATGGACAAAAAGATAATCTTGAATGACTTCCATGACACTTATGTCTACCTTTCCATGGGATTGTACCAGTATTAACACAGTCCACAGAAAGTATACAGGGTCACTACAGAAACCCACCCTCTCCTCTCTTTTCCTCTCCTAGTTGATGTTGTTTCCCTCTCTCTGGCTTTTACAACAAGGAGGGGAATGAATATTGTCATTCAAACTCAGAGTGAACTCCCAGGCAGAGTGAACTTTCTGCTGCAGTGAATACCTGCAGCAGAAAACTGGGGGAAAGGTGGTCCAAAGGGACACACACAAACTAAATCCATGAGTGAAAGAGTCTCCATTTTGTGAGGGTTTAGAATTTTTTTAAATCAAGTGACTCTATTTCACTATGTTTGCATGTAAGTTAAATAATATCTTCAGGAATCTTTACAGGCCATAAAACAGCATCCCGAATCATACCTAGCAAAGCTAACCTGATATCCTTTCTACCATCCCTCAGCTAAGGCCCAAAGTGTGAACAGTGCCACATGCTGAGATAAAATAATACCCGGGGTGTTCACTCGTGCTTTGTTCCCTACTCTAATGACTAAAATGGTCAAAGTATAGCCAATGCCAGAAGAACCCCTCAGAACCCCCTGATAAGTTTTGCGTGTCTATCTTCTAGCTTCTATACTATTTACTCCTGGGTTTTAATTGCTGTGGAGGAGAAGATCTCTGATACTGGTACTGGTCAACCCTCCTTAAAAGCCTATAAACTCCTGGGAGTTCCCAGCAGTTGCTTTCTCTACTCTTGCTTCCCATCGCAAACCCTTGTTAATCAGTAGCCAGGCACTTGTTCTATATCACAGAATATTTTTCATTGGGGCCTACTTTTGAAGTAAATGTAATGTTCCTGAATCCGAAGTCTAATTACCTTAGAAGCTCTTAGAATTTTACAAGAGTGAGGAAGATGACAGATGATAATAGATAGATAGATAGATAGATAGATAGATAGATAGATAGATAGATAGATAGATACATACATACATACATACATACATTCATACATACATACATACATACACACATACATAGATACATTGATGATAGAGGATAGATAGATGATTAAGAGATGGTTGATAGATAGATAGATAGATAGATAGATAGATAGATAGATAGATAGATAGATAGATAGATAGATAGATGATAAACACACATAGAGATTTGGCTTTGATGACATAAATAGTAGTCCTCTAAGTACAAACTTCTTTCGTGGAGCAGATGAACTTCTATGGAACAAAGCACTGATCTGATCCAAATAACTCTAAGGTTCATGAAAGGGAGAAGGAAGAAGAGGAAGAAAAAGAGGAGGAAGATGAAGAGGTGGTGGAGGAAGAGGAGGAAGGGAGAAAGAACAGCAGGAGGATAAAAGGTGAAAAAGAAGACGACGACGAAGGAGAAATAATTGTCTTCTATAGCTTATAAACTAGCACTGTGAAATAGTCTCTATTAGTTGATTTTCTGTGGCTGTGCTAAAACACTATGATCAGCACAGCTTATAGAAGGGCTGACAGTTCCAGAAGATTAGGGTCCATCATGGCAGCAGATAGAAAGCAGAGCAGCAAGAGCTGGGAGCTCACTATTCAAAACACTAACAGGAGGCAGAGAGAGTAAACAATATGGCAGGAAGCCTTTAAACTCTTTTTTTTAATTTTTTTAGAGATAWTTTTATTGGATATACTCTTTATTTACATTTCATTTCCCTTTTTCTGGTTTCCCTGCCCCCCAGATGTCCCATATGTCTTTTTCCCTCCCCTTGTTCCGCTATTCACCCCTTCCCACTTCCCTGTTCTGGTATACCCCTGCACTGCTGCATTGGGCCTTTCCAGAACCTG
>BDUI01000966.1:41928-52882 GCA_002335545.1 Apodemus speciosus
GTTCCTGAACAGAACACCAATAGCTTATCCCCTAAGATCAAGAATAGACAAATGGGACCTTATAAAACTACAGAGTTTCTGTAAGGCAAAAGACACTGCCTTTAAACTCTTAAAGCCCGCCTCCAGCAACACACTTCCTCCACCAAGACTGAACTTCCCACATAGTGCCACCAATGGGAACCAAATACTTCAAGCATTTCTTTCAAACCACACATTCCAAAATGAGCTATTAGCACATCACAGAGAGCAGCAAATGCGTGGTATCTGAACATTTTTACTGCTGATTTGTTTAAAATCCTGAATCATAATAACCAGCCCTATTTTGTGCATATACCATGATGTCACCAAATGATAGTTCACTCTTAAAAAAAGAAAAAAAAGAAAAAAAGAAAAAAGTGGGGGAGGGGTTTGTTGGAATCTCTAGAAAGTCTTCTGTCATTAAAAGCAAAACAAAGCAAACAAAACAGAAAAGCCTACTAGCACTTTGACTTTTTGCTTCTTGGTCAGTAAAACAACACTCAGAGAACCAGGCATGAAGGTATCCACCTAGAATCCTACTATCTGCAGTGAGGGGCTGAGGCAGAAGATTCACAGGTTCCAGACAAGTTTTGGCTTCATAGTGAAGGCCTGTCAACAGAAAAGAAGGAAAGAAAACAATATGGCATGGTGAGTGAGATAAAAAATCAAAGCTAATAGTCCCCCCCCACCAGGGGTCTCCAGGGGTCTGGCCAGTTGACACTGTTGTTCCCTCCATTGGGCTGCAAAACCCCTCAGCTTCTTCAGTCCCTTCTCCAGCTCCTCCAAAAGGGACCCTGTGCTCAGTCCAATGGTTGGCTGAGAGCACCCACCTCTGTATTTGTCAGGCTCTGGCAGAGCCTCTCAGAAGACAGGCTCCTGTCAGCAATCACTTGTTAGCATCCACAAGAGTGTAGGGGTTTGGTGACTAAATATGGGATGGACCATCAGGTGGTGCAGTCTCTGGATGACCTTTCCTTCAGTCTCTGCTACATATTTTGTCTCCATTTTTCCTCCTGTGAGTATTTTGTTCCCCCTTCTAAGAAGGACCGAAGCACCCACACTTTGGTCTTCCTATTTCTTGATACTCATGTGGTCTGTGAATTGTATTTTGGGTATTCTGAGCTTCTGGGCTAATATCCACTTATCAGTAAATGCATACCATGTGTGTGTTCCTTTGTTACTGGGTTACCTCACTCAGGATGATATTTTCTAGTTCTACCCATTTGCCTAAGAATTTCATGAAGTCATTGTTTTTAATTGCTGAGTAGAACTCCATTGTGTAAATGTACCACATTTTCTGTATCCTTTCCTCCGTTGAGGGACATCTGGTGTGCTATTATAAATATGGCTGCTATGAACATAGTGGAGCATGTGTCCTCATCACATGTTGCAGCATCTTCTGGGTATATACCCAGGAGTGGTATAGCTGGGTCCTCAGGGACCCATGGCTCCAGCCACATATGTGGCAGAGGATGGCCTTATTGGTCATCAGTGGAAGGAGTGGCCCTTGGACCTCAGTATGTTTGATGCCCCAGTGTAAGGGAATGCCAGGGCGGGAAGATGGGAGTGGGTAGGGGAGCACCTTCATAGAGGCAGGGGGAGGAGGGATGGGATGGGGGTTTCTGAAGGGGAGACCTGGAAAGGGGAAAACATTTGAAATGTAAATAATGAAAATATTCAATAGAAAATTAAAAAGAAGCAAAGTAACACAGACAGGGGAAGATTGGGAACATGGCACAGTGGCTCTAACCTGTTCTGTTAGTAACTCCTACCATTTATCCCCCAGGAGTTTTCCTCCTCTGTACAGCCGACATGCTGAAAACAATTGAGGAAGGGTATATAAAAATATTTTGGTTGAGCTTGTGAGAATCCAGGTAAAGTACTTGTTGCCAAAGCCTGACAGCCTGTGTTTGGTCCCCAGAACACAGAGGAGAGATTCCCCTGCACAAACCAGTCCTCTGGCTGTCATCCATGCAGTGTGACACACACATACACACACACACACACACACACACTCACATACTCACACACAACATAATACATGCAACCACAATAACAAATTAAAATTAAATTTGAAATATTTTGTGAAGTAGAAGCAACAGAAAATGTGATGATTTGTCCATGATAAATAAACAAACATTAGTAATGTCTGAAGTATTGTGAAGATTCAGGGCTGTTCCGGGCCCCACACCAACACTGATCTGACCATGAGCCCCACCCCCACCCCTTTGCACTTCTCACTCTTGTCCTAGGTGCCCATAGCATCCCACCAGAAGGCATCTGTCCCACGACATTTTCAGGCGCCTTTTAAATAAAAAATAGGGGGAAAGAAAAACAGAAGAAGAAAGGAAAATAGGAAGAAAGAGAGGCTGAAACTAGAGGGAGCTACCGCGGGAGCAAAGGGACTCCCACAAGACCAGGCATCTGGCTTTAGACACTGTTCATCCCACAGTTCAAATACAGGCCAGGAGTCCTTTTTAGATCACTTTTGGCTTTGGAATTATGATTCTTAAACAAGATATAATTTCCAGACTGGACCCGATGGACCCCAGGATTTACAAGGGTTATTAACTATAGCTGGCTGAACTGAGGAATTGCACTTATTGAGGTATAGACAGAAATTGTTTTATTTTTCTAACACTACCACCAACTGTATTCTGATAAACTACCCTCTTCATCTGCAGACTAGTGACATCTTTAGCTGTGGCTCATCCTGGTGTCACAACTTTAAAATCACCCCTCCACCTGGTTATAAAACAGTTCCCCTAGGATTATAGGAAGTTAGGTACTTGTATGTTCAATTCATTTTTAATGCAGAGAAGGCCCAAGAGTCTGATCATCTACAGGGAATGTCATCTGATTTCTTTCTTATGCCTTCTTTCCATTCTGTTTCTACCAAAAGAGAAAGAAGAGAGGTTGTTTCCTCTTGAACTACTATAAAAAAAAGTGGCTGACATTTTGCTGGCCAAAAGCACAGGGGCTGTTCCTAGCTGGGATAGTTGATCTGTTCCTGGTCCATGTGTCTATTCGCCTTAGTGAGCCCAAAAATAAGACCCATCCATCCTACTAATAGGGACTCTATCCCCAACCCCTTCATGGCCCCCTGATTATCTATTTCTTCCACGGATCCCTAGCAAATTCTTTCTAGTATGTGAGTGTCTTTGTCCCAGTCAGAAGAGGCCTCAAGACTACAAGGAGTCCTTACTGTCATCAAACCTCTGTTCTTCCAACTATAGAACCCAGAAACATCACTGAGAAATTAGAAATTCAAGGAAGTGCCCCGTTCTCTACTGTTACCATTAAGCTATCTCCCTTCCTTGTTTCTAGCTTTTGGAGAGCACTGGGGTAACCCACAGCTTCCCAAACAAACAACTTAGATGTGTATCACAGTTCATTTGTGTTCCTATAACAACAGAAAGAAAAACAGAGGTTGGGTAATTTATAAATACAGAGACCCATTGCTTGTAGCTCTTGAGGCTATGAAATGCAAAAATTAAGGCTCCAGGAGGATCAGGGAGCTAGAAAACACTGCCCTCTGACTCCAGATGATGCTGTGGTCCTGATGGCAGGGAGGGGCATTGCTCACATGGCAGATGGGGCCCAAGCTAGTTTCCACCAACCTTTTTTATTAATATATACATATTAATTGTATGTGTATGTATGTGTGTATATACATATATGAGCACCATGTGTATGTCTTGTATACACAGAGGTCAAAGGAGGGTGCCTGATATCTTGGAACTGGAGTTACCTGGGTCCTTCACAAGAGCAACAAGAGCTCTAAACTGTAGAACCATCTTCCCAGCCCTGCTGCACCGGGTAAGGGAGAGTAGTCATTCTCTCATACAACCACAATGAGTATTGTTATGGTTACTATTGCTATGATAAGACACTATAATCAAAGAAACTTATAAAAACATTAATTTTGGTATATTTTGGTATATTGTTTCGGAGGGTTAGAGTCTATGATGATAACAAAAGAACATCTTGGTCCATGACACACCCCCTTAATCCTTCCCAAATAACACCAACTGAGGATCAAGTATGCAAACATATAAGCGTATGGGAGCCATTCCCATCCAATAATAATTCCCATCCAAACCACCAATAATATTAACTTATAACATGAATTGTGAGGATGATACACACATTGAGGCTGCAGCAATGAGCTCCAGCAAACTATAATGGCCACAATAGACAGCCAAACTTAGTTTTGCCATTTACAAACTTGATGTGACAGCTTTTGTCTATTGCTTCTAGCACCAAATCCATTCTTCATCCTTCCACTATATGCCACAAAATAGGGGCTAATAAATTGAGAATGGTATTTCCAGACGCCCTTACCAAATGGTCAACCATTTTCTTCTACCTACAGTTTAAAGAAAAGAGATAATGTGATGGGGCTTTGATCATCTGCTTTCAGCTCTCATTATAGTTAGTCAGAAGCAAAGAGTCTATGATTCCAGTTTCTACTCCCCTGTCTAGTACCCGTGGCAGCCATAATAATGACCTCATTCCATTGCAGTATTGGCTGATCTTACCACCTTTTGGATGCCAGAAAATTAGCTAAAATTTCCTGCCAAAATCGCTAATGGTACCTGCCAAAGCCCAGAGCTCCAGTCAGCTATTCCTCCTGTGGTGGTTTGAATATGCTTGGCCCATGGAGTGGCACCATTAAGAGGTATGGCATTGTTGGAGTAGGTTGGTCTTGTCACTGTGGGGATGGGTTTTTAGATCCTTATTCTAGTTGCCTGGAAGTTTATCTTCTCTTAGCTGCCTTCAGAACAAGAGGTAGAACTCTCAGCTCCTCCAGCACTGTCTGCCTGGCTGCTGCCATGCATCCCACCATAATAAGGGACTGAATTTCTGAAACTGTAAGCCAGCTCCAATTAAATGTCCTTATAAGAATTGCCTTGGTCATGGTGTCTCTTCATAGCAGTTAAACCCTAACTAAGACACCTCCCCAAAGAGAACCAAAGTTTTCCTCCCTCACAGTTTCCTTCCAAGGGCTAATCATTTGCCAAGTGATATTTTCCATCCCCACCAAGCTTCAGGGTTCTGACAACACCTTCACTTCTCTTTCCAAAAATTATCAACTCCCATCCCAGAGATTCTTAAATAGTATATCTCAAGTATGGTTGGGCACCGGAATTTTTAAATACACAGTTATTCACCGAAGGTAAAAAATACATGGCAGGAAGGCATTTTACAAATAAAGTATCATGCATCTCTATTCTCATCTTATTCTATCAGGTCACTAAGACCATCAGCACATTTGCAAAAGTGTTGACCCCAGGGAAGGTAGAAGCAAGAGTGGCTGTGCCATTAACCTTCAAAATCAGAAAGCAGCTATGGAAATTCCGCAGGTGCAGCACAAAATCTGGCAACACACCAGGTACAAAGGAGGAAAAGTGTGCTCTGTCATCATCGGGTGCTTTCATTTCATTAGAGGAAGCAAGAGTAGCATGCACATAAAAAGTAAAGAACAATACACAGACAGCAAAAGGATAATTGGCATAAAAATGCAAAATACAACAAGATAATTTGGGTTAATGTTGAGAACAATTCTCTCTGCTCCTGCATGCCGCCTTTGACAGGTGAGCACACTAGCCTCCACCTATGGGCCTTGAATCAGACTGCAGAGAGTCCTGTCAGAGTCTCCAGCATTGGGCTGGAGTATTCCCAGAATAACACAGTTTCAGTTAAAACTGAATAGCAAAGAACAGCAACTTTAAATGTTTAGTGTTACAATACTTGTGGCACAACATAATAAAAGGTTTGTCTGTAGTTTATCTGAAGGGCTTATTTAACAGAGGTGTACCAAAACTTTTCAGTACTTCTTAAATCATATTGCAAGCAAAAATTATATTCTAACTCGGGTCTGTAACTCCAAAGCCTTGCCTACTACAGTATCTCATTTAAAAATGTTTGTTTGTTGTTAAAAACCAGGCCACCCACTATAAACCTATCCATCTTCAGAAAGCTCTGGATTAAGAAGTCAGCACGAAGGACATTGCCAAAAGTTTTGACAGCATTCTGACACAGGGTAACAACTTATCAGAGGAGCGAAAGTTCCTTCTGGAATGACAGTCAGTCCTACAGCTTTTATAAGCATCAAGTCAATTTAAAAATCCAGAGCTCTCAATGGGATCACAGCCCTACTAATTCAGTTGCCAGTTACTTATTCTGTATTAATAATTCCATTCTATGGCAAGCCATTGGACAGAGACAGTTGATCTCATAAAATTTTAAAGTAAACCTGTTTCATTCCCAGGAGGGCTCAGTGTGACAGAACGGATTATAGAAAATTGACAAGAAAATATTTGGGTAGCCAGGACATTCATGAAAGCAGAAGAAGAGATTTAAATGATTTACTTGGCATGAGGTGATACATCTAAAAATGGTTAGCACAGGAAACTCGGTCAGTGAATAAGACATCCCCCAACCCATCGTTTAGGGAAACTTAGCAAATCTAATGCTGTTTGACTTCATCACTCACCACTCGTTTAGATTTTCATTGGTGTATATTTTTCCTCACCATTACCAGACATTTCCTTAAAATGGAGCTCATTATAAACTTGAAACACTCAAAACTTAGAAAGAGCAAGGTCGAGCTTTTTACTTTTTAAGGAATTTTGGAGTCCTAGGGAAGCTTTTAGGTTTTTCTTAGGGTGCTATAACCAGTGTAGTTAATAAATCACCCAGTTCTGCACACAGCCCCCTAGATCTATGACTGATGCACAGGGGATTTTTGGAACTTGTCCTACAAGCTGTCAAGAGCAGGGTGATCATGGGGTTCCTCCTTCTGAGAATGAGTCCCATCTTGCACAAGAATTCATTTCCCAGATATGCTTTTCTTAGTTAGGGTTTTGTTGATGTGAAGAGACACCATGACCAAGGCAACTCTTATAAAAGAAAAAATTTATTTGGGTCTGGCTTACAATTCAGAGGTTTAGGCCATTATCATCATGGGGGGGGGGAAGCACGGCAGTGTCCAGAGAGACTTGGGACTAGGGAAGAAGCTGAGAGTTCTGCATCTTGATCCACAGATAGCAGAAGGAGACTGTGTGCCACACTGGGCATAGCTTGAGCATAGGAGACCTCAAAGCCTACCCCACAGTGACACACTTCCTCCAACAAGGCAATACCTCCTAATAGTGCCACCCCCTATAGACCAAGCATTCAAACACATGAGTCTATGTGGGCCATACCTAGGTATACTTTACTATGAAGAGGTTGGAGTTATTCTTCAAGGTAAGTGACAGGTTCATAACCTTGGATTCTGAAAGTGTGTGTGTGTGCATATACACACTCATACTCAACAGATGGTTGTGTACAGTCCTGTCCCTCAAGGTAATTGTTTCAAAGTGGGTATGTAACCTGAGAGGCACCACTTGGTGACTCTCTTCAGGCAGTTCTCATTGAGGACAGCAAGGGAGGTTACAAGAACAAGAAAGCAAAGCCCGTAGTGATTTTTTCCATATTGTACAAACAGCTATCTGCCATAGGAAAACATGAAACGACGGCAAACTGCAGCGGGGAGGAGGAAGCGCACAGGGGTGGGTATGGGAGAACACAGGGATAGAGGAAACAGGATAAGAAAAGAAGGGAGGGGGCTGATATTGAAATGTAAAGTGAATAGATCAATAAATTAATTTTAAAAAAGGAAAGGAGAGTAGAAGAGAGGCGAGAGGAGAGAAGGATGTCCCCTGGGTTAGTATCAGGATGCAAAGACCCAATTCCTCAAGGGTCCATTCTATAAACCCCTTCCTTAGTCTAAGTGTTCTCTCTCTCTCTCTCTCTCTCTCTCTCTCTCTCTCTCCAGAAGAATCCAGACTTCCACATAAAGACAAAATGTAATTTCTACTTCATAGAAAAGAAAATTTAAGGTATTAGAGCTTGTATTACGTGGCTTTGTCATAACTAAAAGCTGAAGTAAACTGACAATGTTATTCTCTACATGAAAGCCACTACTTAGGATGTACTTTCCCCATATCAGGAACTTCAGAAACTTGACATGTCACTGAAAAAAATGGTGACCAAGTCTATACATGTGTCTATGAAGCAGAAATTTCACATGCACTACCCTTATTAAGTACGATGCACTCTTTTATTTTGTATTCTATTTCAGTTTTTCAAATGCTGTTTGTGGCCCCTAAATTCATTTCACCTCCCACTAAACTGATTTCAAAAGCCACTAGTGGGTTCAAATTTGTAACTGTTTATATAAAAAAAAAGTACTATAGCCTCTTTCACAATATGTGCTAATTAAATAATCCTTCTACCCACTTTAGATTTCCCTCAGGTGAAACTCTAGAATATGTAGATTTTCTTCTGTGCATATGTAAACTGCAAGTCATTCCTACCTGCAGTGATCAGAGGGGAGAGGAGTGTGAGAGAGAAAAGAAGGGGAGGTAATGGATCAGAGTCTAAGGGCTGTACTTTTTACCAAGCCACCAGACACAAACAGGATGAGAATCTGTTATGTCAACCTGACCTTACACAAGCCCTGTTTCTATTCATCTCTACATGGAGCCTAAGTTTAACTTGCTTAATAGCTCATTAAAATATTTTATGATTAGGCCAGGCATGGTGGCACACACCTTTACTCCCAGCATTCAGGAGGCAGAAGCAGGCAGATGTCTGTGAGTTTGAGGACAGCCTGGACTACACAGTGAGCCACCCAGGGCTATTACACAGAGAAACTCTGTCTCAAAAAATGTGTATATACATATGTATTTATGATTATTGTGTATGTACATATGTAAGACCTTGTTATATATAAAATATTATATGTAATGCAGTTATGTAGATATAATCCTATTATATAATATATAATCGGATTATATAAATATGCATATATACACATGTACATATATGTGTATACATATACATATGTGCATACATATACATATATATAATCTCATGTTAGACAGGCAACAGCATACATATGGAATTCAAAAGACAAAGACAGCACAAGGTTTTGTTGTAGATGTCTCCTTCTACAGCTAGGTTCTGGGGATCCAATTCAGGGCATCAGGTTTATATGGCTCTACTTTGATCCACTGAACCATCTCACTGGCCCTAACTTTGATAAGACCTTTAAACCATTCAGGCTTTAAACATAAAAGGCATTATACATTGAACAGTGTTTTGTTTTTTCCCTTTTTCCCTTCTTTAAGCTTCTGAACTCCCTGTGGCATTGTCAGTAACCAGATATTCAGGTCAAAAGACCTCTGTCAGTAGCAGATTCTCACTTCAGAATGTTTCCCAAATTTCACCAGGGATGTCGCTAAGAATGCCTAGAGGCCTCACTTGCCACTGCCTTTTAGACAGCCTCCTGTGCTCCCCAAGCTCAAATCCACCCCTTTCATCTAACCTTGCACTGCACAATTTTCAGCATAACCTTTGAAAACTAACTCCCACAGTGCCACTCCCCATTTGAATTTCTAGAGTGTTCTACTTCATCTTAGAGAAAAGCCACCATGTTCCCACATCTCTTAATGTCTCCAAATTTGCTTTCCTCAGTTATCCTCCCAGATGTCTCTTCCCTATACTCTTCCTAACTCAGGACATTTCTGCTTCTTGCTCCTTTTGCTGAAACATCCTTTCAGCAGACTTTCTTAGACCCACAGTCTCCCTTCACACTTTGATGTCTTTCATTAAACCATCTGTGTCAGCCCAATTAGCCCAACCCACCCGGACTCCTCTATCACAAATGGTAATAATTGGTCTCTAGTTGATGATGCTATTTTATAAAGTGGTAGAAATTATAGAAGGTGAAGTCTACCTGGAGGAAGCAGCCCACTGGGAGTGGTTCTTCTAAAGTTGTACCTGACCCACCATTCCCTATTCATATCTTTTTCTCTGGTTCACATCCACAATGAGGTAAGAACAAAACAAAACAAAACAAACAAACAAACAAACAAACAAAATCTACCTTTATTGTGTATCCTCACCACCACATTCTGTTCAAGTGCACAGGGCCAACCAACCACTGACAGAACTCTCTAAAACCATGAGCCAAGTCATATCCTTTCTCCTGTAAGTTCGTGTATGTTTAGTTACAGTAACATGCACTAACTAGCACAACCTGTTTGTCATCCAGTGTTGCATTTTCTTCCATCAGAAATGACCTATGCATTGTCTTGCTCATTATCTGTCTCCTCTGAAGGACTGTAATCTGTGATTGCAGGCATTGAAGAGATCGCCACTTCAGCTGTTGATCAAGCAAGGTCTAGTTGACAACAGATTGAAGGGAAGGATCTAATGCTTGGGGGAAGACACAGTAACATGTCAGAAGGTAGAGAGAAAGACAGGGTATATTAAAACTTTGGGGTTTAGTACTGAATACCAGAAATTCAATATAGGTGTCCCAGCAAAAACTTGAGGAAATGGTGATGGACCAGTTTGGGAACAGTAGACACAAGGAATAGAGGTTTTGATTGCTTTAAGAGTGAATGATCCAGGGACCATTCTGGTTTCCGTCTGTGCCAAGAGCTGACCCTGTACCATAGTTCTCCATACCTAAATTTCTCCTGAAAAGAACTGGTCTCCCAGGAGTACTGACACGTGGGCTTGCAGGACAGATAAGCCACAGGCAGAGACAGCAAGAACCAGCTAGCATGAGAGATAACTAGATGGCAAAAGGCAAGCAGAAGAACATAAGCAACAGAAACCAAGGCTACTTGGCATCATCAGAACCCAGTTCTCCCACCACGGTGAGCCCTGGGTATCCCAACACACCAGAAAAGCAAGACTCTGATTTAAAAATCAGATCTCATGATGATGATAGAGGACTTTAAGAAGGAAATAAATAAAGACATATGGGACATTGGGGGGGCGGGGAAACCAGGAAAAAGGGAAATGAAATGTAAATAAAGAATATATCCAATAAAAAAAAAGAAAAAAAAAGAAGGAAATAAATAACTCCCTT
>BDUI01000966.1:76231-93968 GCA_002335545.1 Apodemus speciosus
TTGAGTCAACAGGCAGAAGTCATGAAAGAGGAAACACAAAAATCTCTTAAAGAATTGCAGGAAAACACAAACAAGTGAAGGAACTGAGCAAAACTATCCAGGATCTAAACACAGAGGTAGAAACAACTAAGAAATCACAAAGGGAGACAACTTTGGAGGACACAGAACTGATACCCCGGTAAACAACTGAAGCGGAAGAAACAGTTATCCTTAATCAAGACAGGCTTTCAAGTTCTGAAAACACTGAGCCCGGGTCCAGGTCATGAAAACTTCCCTGGCTGAGCCTAGCTGAGCCCTGGGCTACAGAGAATGCCATTATTCTAGATGAGAAGAAGTCAGCCTTTTGGAGTTGGCTCTGGAGCAAAGCAAAGACATCATCTCCTTCTAAAAGTAATTGAGGACTATAAAATGTTAACATACTTACAAAAGGGTCTAAAAAGATCTGCACCAAAGCTGATCCCCTATGCTAGACACAGTTTGTGCTATTCTGTCCTGAGACAAGTAGACCAGCAAGTGCAAGGAGTGGGGCTACAGTGGGTCTGTCATGTCCCCTAGGCTTTAAGAACCTGAGGTGACAAAGACACATTAAAAATACATTTAATTTTGAAAACCACAAAGGTATCAATCAGAACTGTCTAGAGAAATAGAACACACACACACACACATACACACACACACACACACACACATGCGCTTGCGCGCGCGTGTGCGTGAGCAGGGGAATATATGTGAAGATTTATTGGATTGTCCTATGAAATGCTGGGAGTCCCAGAACTAGTGATATGGCCCTAGGCCAATGCTGAAAACCTGGAGCTCCTTAAAGAGCTGCTGAAGTCTGACTCAAAAGGCTGAAGAAGAGTCTGGCGTCCAAGGACATAGGCAGCTTTCTCTTCTGCCATCCAAACCTCTAGCATTTGGATGGAGATGCCAACATTCGATGGTGTCCCCATCTCAGTTATAACCAGATGTCATTGTCTCTGGAAAGACTTTCATACCAGGTGTGCCTGGCTAATTTCTTAGATGTATCTTGGTCCAATCAAGGCTGACATCAGATAAAGTGAGGGTAATAAGGACGTGGACCAGAAACCCAGCCTTATGCACAGTGGTATCCAGTGCTAGAAAACAATAATTATAATGCATCCAAATCTTATTTGCTGATAGCTCTGAACCATGTGAAGACCTTGTTCCCAGATCCACAGAGGGAAACTAAACATACTAATAAGGGTCTTTGACACATGTGTCCTTCAAACCAAATTTGTGTTTTTTTATATTTTTGTATGATTTAATATCATCACTTACTAACAGCCAAGGCAATAACGCTATGTGATATTATATACCAAGGCATCTAAAATATGGCTGTTTAACTGTGTGCATGATTAGAGTCTATAGCATGAACTTTATCAATCTTTTGGCTTACCTCATTATTTTGTTCCACTCTTGGAACAAAGGGACCCATTCAAGACATATATAAACATTTATATACATTGATATTTTTATCTGTGCTCCATCTGGTACCTGGCACATAACAGGTACTAATTACTACTTGACAATCAGTGCTAGTGAGTGTCGAATAGTGTTTTGCAAAGGGAGAGCATCTAGAAAGCCACAGTGCAGCAAACATGGCCTGAAGGAAAGGGCTCTTTGAACCCAAAAGGATGCACATCACCTCCTCTGCCCATGTTAAAGTATCTTGTATGTTAGTGTGATGTCTTTTCTGTACTTATGATAGTCTCACCAGAATATCTTATCCATGCCTGTGCTAACTGCTGATACTTAACTGTTCAAGGTCTTTATATAGCTCATTTCTCAGCTGAGATTTAATCCTGGATAACCAATCCTTTGCTGTTCTTTAGTAAGTAACAAAGGTCTTGCCCTTTGTACACAAAGTCCAGGAATACTCCTGTAATATTCTGGCACCTTTGATGGTGGAGTGTGTAGAATCTCACAGCACTGAAGCCCTCAAAGAAGCAATTCCAACCATACCAGATCTAGGCCATGTTAATGACCTGAATTTTCATCATAAATGATCATCTTGGTGATGGAGTGGTATACAAAGAGGCTCCTGAGCATCCCTTAGTCAGTCCTCCATGAACCAGGAACACTGAGCTTATGCCACACCCCTGCCATTACATTGCCCATCCGCACAAACACATTCCATAGGAGGGCTGTTTTAAGACATGCCAACTAGAGAGTTGGAAACCAAAGGGCAGTAAGTTACACATTCTTCAAGGACCACTTGCTGTTGCTATCTCTGCCCAGATTAAGCAGCAGGTAAACCTCTGTATTGCAGCTTGGTTACCACCCCAGGGACTGGTAAATACATAGTGCTCCATATCCTTCTTATCTTTTCTGTAACATCCCGGAAGGGTGGGAAAGCAGGGTCTTTCTAGGAGTGTATCCACAGGCTAAGTACCTCAATAGACAGCAATATCTGCATCATATCTTCCCGTTGATTCTCACAGCAATGCCATCTCCTGGGCCTGAGACAGCAGGCAAAAAACAATAGCTCCCACAATGACCTGGTAAAGGGTTGCTCTATTTTTCTGTTTGTAATATATTAGAGACATATTTTGTGAAATAATATTGAAATACTATTTTAATTACATTTTTATGGTACACATACAAAATATAAGCCTAAGTTTCTATTACTATATTCAGGGAAGCTATGCTTTTCTTTTTCTTCAAAAAGTTTGTGTATTTGCTGTTTATTCCCAAATATTACACATGAGAAACTAGTGTCAGTCAAAGAATAGTATTTTAAATAGCTCAGATCTAAAAGAGTCTGGCAGCTCCTTTAGACCCTTAGACAACTCATTCTTCTTGTTCTTCTTCTTCTTGTTGTTGTTCTTGTTCTTGTTCTTGTTGTTGTTGTTCTTCTTCTTCTTTCTTTCTTCTTCTTCTTCTTCTTCTTCTTCTTCTTCTTCTTCTTCTTCTTCTTCTTCTTCTTCTTCTTCTTCTTCTTCTTCTNTTCTTCTTCTTCTTCTTCTTCTTCTTCTTCTTCTTCTTCTTCTTCTTCTTCTTCTTCTTCTTCTTCTTCTTCTTCTTCGACAGTCTGCTTGAGAACAAGCCTTGCACACAGAACCAAATGTCTAGGTTTTGTGGATCCAGTTTGCATGGTGTCTCACTGATAACACATATAGAGCATATAAGAAAATTATATAAAACCCAAGAGAGAAAATATACTTACATGAGCTGCATGCATCCACAGGTTCTTCATGGTAGGAGAGAACCAACATCTGAATGTTATTCTGAACCCCAAGTGTGTACCACAGCACACACTTGCCCACACTCAGACATACATACACCCCCAACACAACATAAACAAACATAAATAAATGTAAAAAAAGTTATAAAAAGCATGCAAAAATATTAAGAATATATGCAAATTAGATACATATGTACAACGGAGTTTTGTTTAGCTATTAAGAATAATTAAACTACGTCATTTGCAGAAACAAACACTTGGAACTGGAGTTTATCATGCTAAGACTGAAAAACAAAAATATCCCATTTTTCTCTCATATGTAAATATGCAAAAGATGGTTATAACAGGAGAGAAATTGATCTAATGTAAGGGGAAAGAAAGATTACTAACAAGGGATTAAAAACAAAAAATAATGTTTTGTATACACATATCACATATATATGCTAAAGTGTATATATGCATGTATATATGTGTGTGTGTGTGTGTGTATATATATATATATATACATATACTAATGTTAGCTACACATATAAATATGAAAGCATAGGTAGATCTATGGTGTGGATGGAAGAGACCAACTGTCTATAGGGGAGGAGGCATGGGAAGGACAATAGGTAGGGAAATAACAGCAAATTATGATATGTATACAAAGCTGTTACACTGAAAGCCATTATTTTGTACACTAAAAACATATRATGTATATATCACTGCACTACTGATTGTAATAGCAAGTATGACATTACTGAGGTTGAAGACAAGTATCAAAACAAAGTCCTCTCTATACCAGACAAGACTCTCATCCTGCATAGCCCGAGTCCAGCTCTGGGCCCTGAAGACAAGGGATTTTGTGTCTCCAAGAAAGGTAGGTGTTAAGCAAGGCTGGAGCAGGTAGATGAGCCAGGACGCATACCTAGTCCGGTGGTTGGTTTTAACCCATAACCGACAAGTTCTTAATTCACCAAAGTTGCTCTTTCCTCTTCCTGGGGTAGCTTAGATTTCCAAATTCTGGGAATGTAGAATCTTACCGACTGGCCCATCCCTAAACACCTCCCACACATGGAGACTTTGTTGCTGCTTTCACGGTCATCTTCCAGTTCCTCCTAAATGAATGTTTTGCAGTCTCTGCAGAAAGTGTACTTGACTCCCGTGAACCTCCCCACAGCCCAGGTAGCTCGCCACCCACCCTCAGATTTGTTTACTTGAAATGGAAAGTTGAGATTTGTAAATCTATTTTGATCTGAGGGGGTGTTTTTTTTGTTTTGGTTTGCTTTTTGTATATAAAAATATAAGCTTAGATGGATATAACCCAGTATAATTTATTCTTTCCTGCTCCTCACGTGCAACCTGAGGTCCTATTTCTCTAAGGAAAGATTCTTCATTACTACATTGTCCCAGCCACGCTGCTCCTTCTTCGCTGTTTATAAAAACACTTCTGGGAAATTAAAACAAGATATGCTGTTTTCCGGAGAACCTAAGCTTAGGCAGACAGCACTGTCTTAAGTACGATTGGAAACTCAAAACCTAGCCAAAACCTAGTACCGTGATTAGCAGACTTTGTGTAAATAGTTAATTATGATGATGGAGATGTCTAAACCCACCTACTCATCAGGAAAACGAAAAGAAAAGCAAGCCAGTCACTTCGGAGACTACCGACCCAGCTCCCAGAACAATGCTGTCTGATACTGCGCGTGGGGACCTTCCAAGCCCCTTCGTCTGTCCGATTTAGGCCTGGAAAACCATGACCTCCTATTTTTCATATTTGATTTGGACTGGGACCTGCGGCTGAAATCTGAGATCATTACCCCTTCTGCTCAGCATCCTCCCCTGTGCCTCCCTAACTCTGTTATTTCTCCTATTAATATCTCATCAGCATCGGGCAGGTGCTTCCGGGAGGGAGGTTCCTCATTAACAAGTTGTCAGTGGGACACAGTCAGATTCCCAGGGCTAAAGAGAATCTGCAGGCGGAGGAGGCAACACACTTGGAGAAATAATCTTACTTTCTACAGGGTTTTTCTGAGTTTTCTTATCAAACTCAGATATGGACTTACCTGTCTGACTTCCCAACACTTTCTCAGAACTTCCTCCTGTTTCAGCCAGTACTTGCTCTCAAATTAAATCTACTTTTAATGTGCCATGAAATATCTGAATCAGCAGTTTTTAAATACTCAATATATCTTTAAATGCCAACAGACAACAAGTATAGCAGGTGTTTAATTGTGGTTTAAAGATCTACATTGTTCACATTTTACAATCACAATTAAAATTAAGCAATAACACCAAAGGAGTTCCGGTACGCAGCAATAATACTTACCCGTATAGTGAAATTGATAAGGACCCGGATATAATGGTGCCCATTGTAGTAACCCTGTGGTGACTGATTGCTATTCTGCTGTTAGCAAACAACCAAGAAATACTTTATTTTTTCAGAATTATCAATTTGTTTCCAGGGTATGTGAACAATGGAAACCTTAAGGGAGAACGCAATAGTTAGCGAGGTATTAAAACAGTTATATAACTAATAAAAACGCTAAATCAACTTAGATATGCAGCAGTGTGTCATTTCCATTTTAATAAAAAAGTACATTATTCTCTTCCCGAAATTACAAAATTTTATTTTTTTTTACTCCGTGCCAACATATTTGGAAAGTAAAAAAGTCATAAATCTATGGTTTCTGGAATTGTCGTTTATGTGATTCTGTAGTCCTTAAAAAAGATAGAATAAAAACAGGCATTTTCATAAAACGATAGATTTGAAAAATTATTTGCATTCTCTGCTTGCAATTTTTTTTGTTGGGAGGTTGGAGGAGGAGCACAGGGACTTATAAATAAAGCACATTTGATTTTCATAGCATCCTTGTATGCTGTGTGTGTGGAGGCCTCTGAATGCCTGCTTGGAAAGGCTGTGCATAGGGCTGTCTTACTGAGAAAAGCACTCCATCCTCCACTGTGCAGGCTACAGGATAACAAAAGCCCAGGCGGAGGGTCAGACTCCTGTTCAATTAAGTCCAGGCTTTGGCCAGATGGGAGACAGTCTGGACACAGAGCCAGAGGGCTGTGACAGCTCTCACATTTATAGGCCTGAGCTGCCTTGGAACTCATGACTGCAAATCTGGGCAGAAATGATCACATCTTACATCAGCCAGTTTAGATGCATTCATTTCTAGCACAGAGAAAAACGCGTATCAACAGGGACCAGGGATGGCTTCCAGAACCCTTGATAATTCTTGTGGGTTTATTGCCTGGGTTGCATGAATGTCTTCCCACAGGGAAGAGTTAGCCTCTGGAAGAGCCTGGGGATAGCATCTTGGAACTGCAAGATCATTCCAGAAAACCTGAATAAAGGTTAGAGGAAGGTCAAAGACAGATAGGAGCAGTAAATTCATCCCTGGAACTGGGTCTCATTCCAATAGCAAAGCACTGAGGTGAGCTGTGCTACAATGAGCTACGCTCCCATGTATATGTTCTTGTTCTAGGCCACTTGAAACCAAATCTCTGGGGATAGGGCATGTGCCCCCTAGGTTTTATGTTCCTTTGTTTGTATGTGTATGTGTGTGTTGCATGCGTGGGAGCGTGCATATCATGATATATGTGGAGGTCAGAGGAAAACTTTGTGGAGTCAATTCTTTCCTTCAACCTTGATGAGGGTTTCAGATATCAAACTCAGGTAGACAGTCTTGTGTAGCGAGTCCCTTACTTGCTTAGCCGCCTCAGCGGGCTCCCCTTAGGTGGTTCTGACACAACAATGGACTCCACCAAGGAATCTGAGTTAAGGCCCATTGTATTAAAATTAGTGCACATTTTATAATTTGATTCAGTGAAACATTTTTTGTATGTTATTAGTGATACAACTAGCTTTTTTGTTCCCAAATATTCAAGTGAAGTTGTAATGAACCAAGACCATGGGCCATGTTTATTCTCTGACTTAACTGTTTGGAAGGTTGTATAAACTGTAGAGAGAGGAAGATCTAACTCAACATAAATTTGCAAACTAAGGCTCAGCTCGGGAAATAATGCACTACAGCCTTTACCTGTGCAGCATATATGAAGCAAAACTTAGTGATCGAATATTCTTGATACTGTTCAATAGAACATTAGGAAATATGAAATGGCTGAGTCTGATAAGAGTCTGCTATAACAATCACAGCCCCTGGTGACTATTACACATTTGCATATGCACATATTCATTCAGAAAATTTTGTTGAATGTTATACAAGCAAGCCCCTTACTTAGCTATCTCAAACAGATGTAAAGCTGAGATATGATCTCTGTGCTCTTGGGTCCTCAGGCTGATGACAGAGAACAGCATGAATCACAGGCACAGCAATGAAGCCCTGTGATAACTACTCAGAAGGGACTATGGTTCTATTTGAGCAATGGAAAGTGATCTTCACATAAATTCAGGAAAGAGACACCCACACTGAGAGTGTGCAGAATGAATGGATGTTTACCAAACAGAGGAAGGAGAGTCCATCGCAGAGAGACCAGTGGGTACAATGTCCAGTGGTAAATGGAGACAAAGTACTCTGGAAGACTTGAGAGGGGTTCATGAGACTGGAATGAAAGAGAAAATGGAGCTAGAATAGACAGAAAGCAAGCACAGGCAAGAAGTTTGTAAATAGAATTTTATTCATCATCTTATACAGAATTTGCTTGATTTCCATTGTGCAAATGAAAAACCAAGGCCCAGAGTTTAGCTAGCAAGCCTGGTCTCACATTGTTGGAAAGTAACTGGAAGTTAGACTAACCAGCTGCCCTGAGTTATCTTTTTCCCCATATCATACCAAGGACTCTGTTCATAGATACAAAGCAGCTCTAAGCATGATCTCTGTATGCCATCAGGTGGGTCACATGTTCCTGGTTCATCACACCAATCAGCACCACACTCAAGAGCATGAACTCAAGTCTACCAGTAATGGATGGAGCAGAGAAACTTACTCAACACATTGAGCTATCAATAACCAAATGCAAAAGAGCTTCCAGATGTTAGAGGAACTGTAGAACAGACAAGGCAGCTGCCACAAGCCTTACCTAGCAGAGCCTCTTCACATTCTTATTGTTTGCTTATATTGCATCATGAAAGAAACATAAAACAATATAAGCAAGGGAGGATCTTTTATTATTTCAAATAATATAAGCTCCAGGACTGGGGAATAGCCCAGGTAGTAGAGCCCTTGCCTAATAGACCAGAACCCTGGGTTCCATCTCCAGCACCAAACAAGCCAAGCACAGTGGCACATGACAGCACTTGAAAGGTAGTGGCAAAAAGATCAGACATTAAAGGTCATACTCTACCACATAGGAAGTTCAAGGTCATCCTGAACTACACAGGAAACTGTCTCAGCAAAAAAAAAAAAAAAATCATGAGGACTGGAGAGAGCAGTGGTTATTAAGTTATTAAGAGCAGTGGTTGCTCTTCCAGAGAACCTGGATTTAATTCTCCAAGTACCCACCTGGCAGCTCACAACCATTCAGTTACAAAGCATCCAAGATGCCCTCTTCTGACCCCCAGGACATTAGGTACAAATGTGGTCCACAGAGATACATGTAGAAAACATTCATACACAAAATAAATAAATACATTATTTTGAAACAACTAAATTAAAAATTAGTGTAAATTCAGAAGCAGAGAGTAGGCAGTCTGTCACCTTTGACTCATCCACCTTGACCTCCATGACCCTCTATCATACACAAATGGATCAACCATCAGCTGAAGGGAAGAGTTAAATTTTCTTAAGTCAGAGCAAGCAAACATTTTCCCCAGACACTTCAGGTCACCATGTAGCAGGGTGCAGGATCACCCACCTCCAACAACTGTCTGGGGCAGGTGAGATGACCACACATGCCTTAGAGTAATCAGAACTTTTGTTTCCCAAAATGTGCTCAGTATCCCTTGAATGGTGGTTTCCAGATTCTATTTGGAGTTCTATCTGTAAGGACTTGGTGACATTTTATCCGAGGTGAATCTTCTATACAACGAGACCCTTTTTTTCAACATCCACTGGTGCTTTGCCTACATGATATCTGTATGAAGGTGTCAGGTCCCCTAGAATTGGAGCTACAGATGGTTGTGAGTAGCCATGTGGGTGGTGGGAATTGAACCCAGGTCCTCTGAAGAGTGGTCAGTGATCTTAGTCACTGAACTATCTCTCCAGCCCCAAGTGCAAGTTTCTTTTGCTTAACTTGCTCAGAAATCTCACCATCTAAGCTGCAGGAACAAGTTGCATTAAGTTCATTGACGCTGCACTGAATACTATCAACATGGTGTAGGTAAGGCAGCAGGCAATGGACAGATAGGAAGAGGGCAGTCCTGGACCTATTCATTTCTGAGAAAAAGAAGGTAGAACCTAATTCTAGATTTGGGACCCCTGTGGAGGAAGTATCAGGTGTGCAATTGCATCCCTGGCTCTCCAGTGCCTACACTAAATGGCCCATACAGGAGGGTCAGTAACTCTCCCAGGCTAGCCAGCCTTAAATCCAAAGATGGAGTTTATATTATTCTAAGAGTATCTTTATATATGAAGTATCCTTCACATGCTCATGCATTTGAATCCTTGGTCCCCAACTGGGATTGCTATTTTGGGATGCTATAGAACCTTTGGAGTGAGACCTAGCCTACAGATGTAGGTCACAGGAGTGGGCCTAGAAAATAATATTCACTTCTAGTTATAGCCTCTTTGCTTCTGGGTCAGCTAACACTCTGTTCCCACCACTAATAACCAAGCCAATCTCATGCCATTCTTGTCATAGTGGACTAATATGTGCAGCGTGAGCCAAAATAAAATCCTTCCTCCCTTAAGTTGCTTCTTCCAGGTAATTTGTCACAATGTCACAATGAAAATATATTTACTAATCAGTGGAAGCAAAATCATGATATACACATATAGCACAATTCACTGTTTCATCCCAGGAATGAGCATGTAGCTAGGACCATGCAAGAGTCTTATGTAAGGACAGCACTAGAAGAACATTGAGTCCCTCTCAAAGTAGCTCATAAAGCAGACAGACAGGCCACCTGGTGTCTTTTCTGTGGTTTAGTGGCAGGTGCCATTGAAGTTCCATGGGTAGTGAGTGACCTGCAAACCTCATTCAGGCTTCAAGAGTCCTGTGCATATTATTGGCAAACAGGGCCTATATTTGCCTCACACTAGGCTTTTTAGTAACTTTGCACCCCATCTCTACAGGCATCTACCTCTTCATCAGCCTTTTATAGTTCCTACAGATGTGCCGGGAGTTTGTAAAAGGCTACTCAACTACAGGACAGTCCAAAGTGCCAGTTAAACATGCCCATGTGGGCTTGCTTATGGCTCATCTCCAACACTCAGGAGTTCCGTGGGTGACTTTACCTCCCCAAGTCCCAGTTTCTTCATCTAGAATATGGCAATTCTTTTAGAGGTTATAAGAATTAGGTAAGAGAATGACTTAGAGAGTGAATGACCATATTAAGTACTTAATAACCATCAAGTGTTACAGTGGGGAAAGAGCTGCAGCAAAAACAATAGGCCAACAGAAAAGACAAAAACCCTAAGACATACACAAAGAAAAATGCTGTCTTGAAATGAGGTTCTAGTGTTGAAGGACTCTGGGATTGCCAGTGGTGAAAAAATTCTCAGAAACAGCATAGAACTAACTTCTCATGTCTTTAAGACTGTCCATTCACTTAACACACATTTATTGGCTACTTACTATGGTTTAGATACTGTAGAGGACTTTAAGGCCTCATACTCAGTATGTCCCATTCATATGCTTGTCTAGACACCATTAGATCCAACAACACCATTTCTGCTTAAGAAAACTATTCTGGAGAGTCAGTTGAGCTCATGCATTCCAGGAAACTTACCTATTGCCATAAAATGCTTCCATGTTGACTCTCCAATCTGCAGATTGGCCCAGAACCATTTGAGACACACTTGGCTTGATTCAGTGTAACTTTGTTTTCAGAGAGTCAGGCCTGGTATACTTCTGTGTCCCTGTGACCAAATTATCCGATAGAGACAACTTAAGGGGTGAAATATTTATTTTAGCTCAAAATGTCAGAGGGCTGCAGTCCTTCACAGTAGGAAAAGCTTGGCAGAGAGACTCCATCCGAGGCAATGGAAGTATGAAGGAGTAGCTGTTGGCATCCATGAAGACAGGAAGCAGAGAGGGCAGGAGCCAGGTTCAAAGAACCCCATCCCAAGCTCACTTCAGACTCAGTCTCTTAGGGTTTGAATGTGAAAATATTCCCCACAGGATTTTGTGTCTGACAGTTGCTGTTTTGGTGATATGTGAGACTTTTAGGCTTGTGACCTCACTGGTAGACACAGGTGTATGGGGTATAACTGGGCATTGGTTCTGGTCCAATCTCTCTTATTCCTGATCTTCTAAGATGTGAGGTGTTCTTTCAGCCCCAGTTATCACTACCAGCTCTTCTATGGTTTCCAACCACGGCAGACTGTTAACTTCTCAAACCAGGAGACAAAACAAATATTCATTTTAGTTTTTTCTTGTCAAGAATTTGACCACAGAAGCACAAGAAGTAACTTAGACAGGGACAGCGCACATCCTAAGAGCCATGGCAGAGACCCCTCAGCCAATGTGACTGTGTAAGAACTGTGCAAATTTGGTCACAACATCTACAGTAATGTTTCAATGACCCAAAAAGAGTTATGTGTAAAAGTGTAGTCTAGGATAGAGGACAATACTCTACTTCTCTTAGGAGGGAACATTGAAGGCATGTGGTAAAGAAACAGATTTGCTATGTTGAAGGGACCCCTGTCGCTGTCGTCAAAGCTTTCCAACTCTAGTCACAACAGCCCTTCTAGACAAGCAAGCAAGGTTGATTTCCTGTAGAATTTAACAGAAATGTAACTTGAGATTGTAAGGAAGTATATGGTAAGGACTCAAAGCATTAAAAAAAAGTGCTGAAAATACATGATTGGGCACAAATGACTCCTGATTCAACATGGGGGAGATATCGTCAATAAAACCAGAAGGCAAGCAACAACTAAATTGGAACTTTCTGTGGTTTGCCTAATTTGGAAGTCAACAGACAAGAGAGAAGATGATTGTGATCATCCAGACACTTTTGTTAAAGTGTACACAGTAACCTTTGGGAAAAAGAAAGAGAATAATTCACTGCATGAGTTTAACAAAGAAAGAAGAAAAGCAAAATTCTGATAGGAGAGTGGCATCCAGTGGTTAGGGGATAACTTGCACTCAGGCACAGATGCAGGCACCCAGTTGTGGCTGTTGTTGGTTAACCACATTACTGGGGAGTCCCAGAAGACTATAGGAAGTGGCCAGAACCAGCCTAGATCCCATAAAAGGGAAGAACTCCACCAAGAAGGACAAAGACAAGCATAGTCACACTCCTTCCAGAAGAACTGGACCAGGAGAGTCCCATCTCCCAGTCCAATTGATTCTACCAGGTTGTTATCATTCTTGGTACCAATCATACTCAGAGCTGTGTCTCACTAATGTGACATAATTCAGGAATGACAAGACCACAGCATAACAAGTTAGGTTAGACTGCAAATGGCTGCTTTCAAGCAATGATTCTCAAGGTGGACAAGAGCATCAGCATCCCTGGACAACAGATGACAGCACAAGCAGAGATCAGGCCAGACCTCTGAAATCAGGAGCCCAGTATCTACCAGGTCATTCTGAGAGCCACTGTTGCAAAATACAGTGTGTTCTGAAGACATGAGGCTCCCTAGTGGACATACATCTCCAGCTGGACATTGAAGGAGATGGAGAATGGGGAAACAGCATGCTATACACACTGAAGTAAAGAAGCTGCAAAGAAAGTTGCTCACTTAAGGGCCCTTGAAGCAAACACCTGGACAAAAGAAGCAAGAGCTTCCAAAAGCTGAGAAGAAATAGACCAGCTAAATCTGATGTCCTTAAAATTGAAAACAAATGTTTAGACTCAAAAAAAAGGTTGTACGCATTACAATACAAAATTGAACATTTTTATTCTGGGGAATGAATAGAGCAAAAGGATCAGAAAGACAGTGTCTTAGAGTTTCTATTGCTGCCTCGATGACTCTAGTTTGTGTCAAGTTGACACAAGACCAGTGAGAACAGACACAGAAGATATCAATTCCCTCAGGTGTGACCCCCCCCAAACTGGTATCTTCTTTTGAAAAGATATTATTGGGCAGTAAAGCAGTATAAAAGCAAGAGCCAGCTTTCCAAGTAATAACTGGAATGAGAATAGTCAGACAATAAGACCCAAAGAGGAGGAGGGATGTCACTTAATGGCTTGCAGCACCCTAGCCAAGATCATTTCTCCCCATTTTGTTTTCTGTACCCATCCCCTGAACTTCATTTCTAGGGCAGCTGCTTTTAGGCAACTAAAGTGCTCTGTACAGAGAGGCCTTTGCTGCTAACCCTGCCTAACTCAATCCCCCATATGCTTGCCCAAGTGTGTTGGTCAGCTTAATGACCAACTTAACACAATCTGCAGTTATCCAAAAAGAGAGTCTTGATTGTCTACATTGGATGACCCATAGGCAAGTATATGGGGGGTTGTGTTTCTTTTTTTAAATATACTTTATTATAAAACAATCTTGCAAACAAATAAAAGCAGCATATACCCACAAAACCAGACCTTTACAAATTAAAGTCTTTACAAATTAAAGAATTCACATAAAGTTGGAATTGGTATTTGGAACAATGGTGAGGAGGGATGAAATCCTTGAAATAGCTCTGAACCCTGTTATCAATCACTACCCTCAAAGGGCTCTCTGTACAAAATTCTAGTTGACATCAGTRCCTTATAGCCTTAGACCCACCCAGCCTCTTCACTACTAGAGTCCTCTTCCTGAGGACAGGAAAACCACCGTGCTCTGCCAAATACCAAGGGCTACAGCAGAAAGATAATCACTATCCCATCACAGCTATCTCCTAATCCCGAATGCAGAGCTAAGCACAGCTTCATGGATGTAAACTAGTAAATAAACTTATTCATACTTTATTTTCTTTTTTAAATTTTTTTTATTTTTTATTACATATTTGCTTTATTTACATTCCAAATGGTATCCCCTTTCCTCGTTACCCCTCCGAAAACCCCCATCTCATGTTCCCATACCCTGCTTACCACCCCCCCACACACACGCTTTCCTGACTTGGCATTCCCCTACACTGGGGCGTTGAGCCTTCTTAGGAACAATGGCCTCTCCTCTCATTGACGGCTGAAATGGCCATCCTCTGCTACATATGTAGCTGGAGCCATGTGTCTCTCCATGGAATTATTTCAATATTCTTCTATCTGCTGAGGTCTGTTTTGTGACTTAGTATAGGGTCTATTTTGGAGAAGGTACCATGAGGTGCTGAAAAGAAGGTATATTCTTTTGTTTTTAGATAAAATGTTCTATAGATATCTGTTAAATCCATTTGGTTCATAACTTCTGTTAGTTTCACTGTTTATCTGTTTAGTTGTGTTTCCCTGATCTGTCCATTGGTGAGAGTGGAGTGTTGAAATCTCCCACTATTATTGTGAGGGGTGCAATGTATTCTTTGAGCTTTAGTAAAGTGTTTTTATGAATGTGTGTGCCMTTGTATTTGGAGCATAGATGTTCAGAATTGAGAGTTCATCTTGGTAGATTTTTCCTTTGATGAGTATGAAGTATCCTTCCTTATATTTTTTGATTACTTTAGGTTGGAAGTCGATTTTATTCAATATTAGAATGGCTACATCGGCTGGTTTTTTGAGGGACCATTTGCTTGGAAATTTGTTTTCCAGCCTTTTACTCTGAGGCAGTGTCTGTCTTTGTGCCTTCATGGGTATCTCTTTCTTTAGGTTAGAGAAGTTTTCTTCTATAATTTTGCTGAAGATATTTACTTTAAGTCTGTGCTATGCCTCCTCGCCTTCTCTTCTTCTTCCTGCCTTCTCTCTTTCTTCTCATCTCTCCTCACCATCTTTCTTTTTCCTGCTCTTCCCCTCCTCTAAATGC
Source organism: Apodemus speciosus (assembly GCA_002335545.1). NCBI lineage: Eukaryota > Metazoa > Chordata > Mammalia > Rodentia > Muridae > Apodemus > Apodemus speciosus. The sequence continues at coordinate 91,373 of BDUI01000966.1, forward strand.
TCTACTACTGACCTGTTTAGGAAGTCATTAGAACAAGGTAGAACAGGGAAAAGCAGGTGTTTTTGTTATGGATGGGCTCAGTTAGGAACAGAGGGACAGGCTCCCTAATCCATAGCATGGTACCAGAGACAGGCAGGTAGTTCTGTGTAAAAGCGTGACAGAGCATAGGTATCAGAGACTGATGAGGTTAGAAGGAATCGTGAAGGGGTTTATTAGAACTCAGAGAAAGACAAACATGCAAGAGGGTGCTTAAACATGAAAGGTCACAGCCCAAGCAAGGTGATAAGAGTGTTCTTTAAGAGTACTGCTCAGCAGTATGAATCAACTACATAGGGCTCATGATGGGCTAACAGAGACTGAAGGTGATCGTGGGGCCTGCAAGGATCTTCAAGGGTCTGCACCGGGTCCTCTGTAAATATAAAATAGCTTGGTGTGCTTGTGGGATTGATCAGTGGGATCAGCTGTGTCTCTGAATCTTTTGCCTGCTCCTGGGACTCTTTATTCTACTGTGTTGCCTTGTCCAGCCTCGATATAAGGGCTTTTGCCTTGTCTTATTATGGCTTGTTTTGTTGTTTTGTTGCCTCTTAGAGTAAAAAATTCCTCTCAGATTTCTCTAATCTGAAAGGAAACAGAGAGAGTGAATTTGAGGGAGGGGGAGGTTGGGGAGAGCTGGGAGAAATGGAGGGAGGGGAAACTGTGCTCATGATGTTACTGTGTGAGAGAAGAATCTATTTTCAACTTTAAAAAGGGAAGAAAGAAAGGCATCCTGGTACACTGTGCCTGAGCCCCAGCTGACAAAGAGGGTTAATATGTAGAGAACTCTCAGGGACAAACTGAAATGAAAGTCCAATCCCAAGAAAGTGGAGATGATGGATTATGTGGGAGAAGACATGGCATAGGTGTGGGTGATATATAACTGAGGCAACTCATAACACAATGACTGGACAACTCAAAATGAGGAAGAATACCCAGAGAACTGTCTTGTCACCCTGAAAAGCTTAAAGGTCAAGGCAGAATGTATTTTTGATGTGTGTGTATTTACATAAAAGAATGTCCTCAGGCTAGAGAATTGGGTCACTGTTAAGAGCACTTGTTCTTGCAGAGGAGCCGGTCCTAGTACCCATACAATGAAGTTCACAGATGCTGTTATTACAGCTCTAGGACATCCGACATCTTCTTCTGGCCTCCTTGAGCACCAGGTATGCACATGGGCACATACATACATGCAGACAAAACACTTATAAAAATAAGTATTTTTTAAATTCAAATGTGTAAATCCAAAATTCTAAACACATTATTCATACAATCTAAATGTTTGACCTAATTGTGTGTACACATCTATATGTAGAATTGTTATGGTATTTATAGTTTATTCACGAGACTCATTACATTAAGTAAAAAAACATGACCTTGACAAATGTCAATGTTAAACAATTTAGCATCAATGCTTAATTTAAAGAAAACCTGGGCACTCCCCGCCACCATCTTTGCTGCTGCTGGTTCTGAGCAAGCTGACTCAGGTACCCGAGATATCCCCAGTTTAAGATCTCTGGGGACTCAAGCCGCCAGGCAGCGATCTGCGCTCAAGATCTAAGCAGAGCAGCAGTCCCTGCGGGCCAGCCAGGTGTAGGTTCTGGGCCCTGCAGGGGATCCTGCACTGCCCGCCACTGCCGCCTTCTTTGCTGCTGCTTGGACTGGACAAACGGACTAGGTACCAGAGTTATCCCGAGTTTAAGATCTCTGGGGACTCAAGCCGCCAGGCAGCGATCTGCGCTCAGGAGCTAGGCAGAGCAGAGGTTCCTGTGGGCCAGCCAGGCGTGGGTTCTGGGCCCTGTGGGGGATCCTGCACTCCCTGCCACCATCTTTGCAGCTGCTGGGTCTGAGCAAGCTGACTCAGGTACCCGAGTTATCCCGAGTTTAAGAACTCTGGGGAATCAGGCTGCCAGGCCGCGACTTGCAGGCAGGATCTGGGCAGAGAGGTGGTTCATCTGTGTGCCAGTCAGGCCTAGGTCTTGTGCCCTGCAGGGTGGTCATCACTTGGAGGGGCTCCCAGCCACCATCTTCACTCCCTGACAGAACAGACAAGAAGCATCAGGTCCACAGGGACAACCAGGTATAACATTGCTTGGAGCAAGATACACCATGGGTACAACAGCACCCAAGAGGAGAGCAGCACATTAGCAATCTGTGCCAGGGGAAACCCAGCCATCCAATGGTGGGGAAATAGCCTTACGGGCCCACAGGGGGTTCAAGCACCAGCCAGTGACTACAGTACCAACTAACTCCAGAGATAACCAAATGGCAAAAGGCAAACGTAGGAACGTTACTAACAGAAATCAAGGCAATCCGATACAAATTCTCCAACAGCAGTAAGTCCTGGATACCCCAACACACCAGAAAAACAAGATTTAGATCTAAAATCACGGGTCATGATGCTGCTAGAGGAACACAAGAAGGACACAAATAAATCTCTTAAAGAAATACAGGAGACAATAGATCAAAAGTTAGAAGCCCTTACAAGGCAAACACTAAAATCAGTTAAAGAACTTCAGGAGAAAATGGATCAAAAGATAGAAGCCAATAAAGAGGAAATGCA
>BDUI01000966.1:99978-133267 GCA_002335545.1 Apodemus speciosus
AAACACAATTAGCTAATCATATGATTCCCAAGAAGAAGGGAGGAAAGGGCCTAGGTCCTGAAAAGACTTGATCCAGTATCATAGAGGAGTACCAGAACAGAGAAATGGGAGAGGGGTGATTGGGGAAGGGGACTTAGGGGACATATGGTGAGTGGGGAACTGGGAAAGGGGAAAGCATTCAGAATGTAAACAAAGAATATAGAAAATAAAAAAAAGAAAACCTGTTAAGTTGGAAATTTTAGTACCATCAAATTAGCTATTGCAAAATATCCCAGTAATAAAACACTGGGTGTGCCTTATTAACATAAAGAACAAGAAAAATATAGTTCCAACAATTGTCATTGCTTAGTGTTCACCAATGCTATGTAGTGAAAGTGTAAATATCACAAAGAAACAAACAAATTATCATATTTGCAGATTTTTGTGCTACTTGGAGAATCAAAGAAAAGTGATCATCAGAATTGATATGAAATACCAGTATAAGTTCCAAATCTAAGACTTGCATATGCTCACTGACCCCATTCTGACAGCTATAAAGGTAGACTCCATTTTTGTTCCTAATTTTATTGTTAGCATCCATCAGAGTCCCCCTGTAGTAGAGAAGAGAGTAAGTACTTTTGGAACTAACAGGTTTAGAAGTACAGAAACCCTGAATAGTGTGCATGCATTATTCTCTATGAAGAACTAGTTTTCCAAATAACTGTGTGATCTTAACAATAGATGCAGCAAAAGTTGACAAAGTATTACACCTTTGTGTGATTTTTCATCCAGCTAAGAATAAAAAGACAATGATGACAATCTACAGTTAGCATTGAGCTCAATGTGAAAAGACTGAAATCTCTCACATAAGATCAGAAACAAGAGGTTGTCACTTCTCACCACTCCTGCTACTTTGTGCTGGTGTGAAGATCCCAGCCAGGACAATGACTACTGACAAGTAAATCAACAAATATATACATAACTAGGGTGGTTTGAATATGCTTGGCCCAGGAAGAGGCACTATTTGGAGGTGTGGCTTTATTAGAGTAGGTGTGTCACTGTGAACGTGGGCTTTAAGACCCTTGTCCTAGCTTCCTGAAAGTCAATCTTTCCTATCTTCCTTGGGAACAAGAGGTAGAACTCTCAGCTCCTCCAGCCTCATGTCTGCCTTGACACTGCCATGTTTCCACCTTGATGACAATGGACTAAACCTCTGGACCTATACGGCAGCCCCAATTAAATGCTGTCCTTTATAAGAGTTACCATGGTCATTGTGTCTGTTTGCAGCAGTAAAACCCTAACTAAGACAACAACCAATTTATTTATCAGTAAATAAATTCAACAACATGATTACATAGAAAATGTAAAAAGATTGTTAGAAGCTTCTAGAATTAATGTGAACTCAGGAGAATTGCAAGCAGTATATTATAAGGTCTGCATAAAATTATACTGCCTGTGGGCCTCAGCATCCTGATCTGTAAAGTGTAACACAATCCCAGATACTTCAATGTCTGAGTTACAGTTTCAGTATGTAAGCCATCTCCCATAGTATCTTGCACACCATAGAGGCTTAATAAAGTGTAGCTTTAGTACTGCCAACTACATAGAAGTAGATAAGGATGCTTGTGAAGTTGATATAAAAGAAAACTATGAATTTTGTGGATTAAAATATCATGACTCTTGCTGCCACAAATAGCTATGACCATTTGTGACTACATTCTAAAGATGGCAAAGGGACATAATCAGCACATTTGAGGCACCCCAGCTGAGTTTTGTGTTCAGTTTCCCAAGCACATCAAGAAAACCAGGTGCTCCTAAAGGGAGAAGTATTATATAGTTTGGGAAATCAAGCCATGAGCACAGAAAGTATATAGACTTTACAGTAAGGTGACAGCAGCCATAGATATATATGTAGACATACACCATGCAAATGAATGCAGATACCTTCAGAGGGCAAATCTGTGACCATGAAATGCTTAATACTAGAAATAAGAGTGAGTGTTATTTCTAACACCCTGATTATCTTTCTGATAAGCAGTAGTTAAAATATAACCCAAATATTTATAGACAAGGAAGGTTAAAATTATGGTAGTTTACTAAGACCTTGAAGTTAGCCAATACAAAACCACACTTTGGCTATGTTTTAAATCTTAATTTGATTTCATGTACAAAAGCTTATCACAGGTCTCAGCCTTCAGAGAGGGTCAAGGATTAGGTCCAGTGGCCTGGGCCTTATAGGTGCATCTGGAACCAAATAACATGCAGCTGTTCTGCAGAAAGAAATCCACAGCACTGAGCTTAAACACAGGAAGGTTGATGAATCTCACCATGTAGCTAGTGCTCTCCATGAGTGGGGCAGGGCAATGGTGTGAGGAGATGTTGTTGTTGCTTGCTGCTGAGTATTTGAAAACCAGCTGTGAGTATTGATGCCAAGAGCTTGCTGCTGGCTCTTAGATACAAACAGAAGACAGAACCGCCATTTTTTATCTTCTTCAGTACAAAATACTATTAACCAAACGCAGACTTTGGGTTTGATTAAGAAACACAGGTCCATCATATTCCTATTGGTAAGTTATGGTCATTGGCTGGGGCACAGGCGTTCTTCAAAGGGTTATGCTCAGAAGTGCAGGCTACCAGACCATGTGTATGATGAAACCTCACCCTGACAGCTGCATCAGCCAAGGAATGGATTTTTAAATGATTATTCAATCTCTTCCAACAGAGCCACATTAGCTATGTCCATTGTCACCTTGTATCTTCTCAGTGAATTGGATTTTCAGTTCAGTAGAAGCTTAGAATTTTCCTACTCATGCGGGCAGATTAGAGCTCTCAACTAACTCAGGTGTAACCTGTTTAATTCACCATCCAACTAATTACCACAGATGCAGATAAACCAGACTAACAGGAAAGAATCTGCTTCCAAAGCAACAAAAGAGCCAATATGCAGGGCTCTGGATGCCCAGGAAAGAAGGCAATGCATGGCAGAAATCTTAGAAAGAAACAAACATATGCTCCAGTGGGTTTGAAAAATCTATGAATTCTAAGAGGGGAAAAAATGATAGCACAGTCTTTGTGCATTTGAGGTCTGCTTGGAGCAACTTTGAATCCCATTTAGTGGTACAAGAAGATCACCTGTTTCCAAATGAGATCTGAATTCACCAGGTTTTTACACAATTCAATCTTTAAAACCTAGTATTTTTCATTAGAAATGATGGAGACTGGAATCAAGGACATTGTTTTAAAGTGAACCCTCTGTCCTTCAGATAGGTTAACTTTGAAATAGGAACTTAATTGCCAGTCTTTTGCTTTAAAGAACATTAATTGGATATATCTTATTGTGGCAAAAAAAAACCCTGTGTTTCAAAGGAAGATAACTAAAAAACACCAGACTTTTGTTTTGACAGGTCATTTTTCTCAAAAGGCATACCCAGAAAATAAATTACTTGAGCATATACTTTAAAAAGAATAGAGAACTAATCTTAAAGGACCAGTTAGAATATTTCTTTCTTTCCTTTTTATATATATATATATATTCACAAAGGTTGTAGACTAAATGAAAGTTTTCCAGCTTGACAGAGAATAATATTCTCACCTGCGGAAGGGAAGCTGCAAGCCCTGTTTTTCTGTTTTGTAAGTGCCTCCTTCAGGAGAACAAAGTATCTACCACATGCCTATTGTTTGGAAACATTTCTTGGCCCTGATATACAGTAATTACATTGTATTTTGCAAAGTATGGCCAAGGGAATTGAGCAGGCAGTAAAGAAAAGTCTATGTACTCCTGACACCTTTCATTCTAAGTTGGGAACCTTGGGAAGTCCCCAACTATATTACTTTCTACATCTGTAGAGGACAGTGCCTGCCACTTTGGAAAAGGTGGTCAACTGAAGCTATAAGTGACTTAGCAAACAAGTTGGATCATTCCTCTCGGTCTGCCTGTCTGTCTGTCCATCCTGTCCTTCCCCACCTCAATGGTAAGTATGTCGGCTCCCTGGTCATTGATGGGGAAGGCTAAGATCTTTGATGAACTTTGCTTCCATCTTAAGATAAACATTATCAATACCACCTTTCAGAGAGTATTAAGAATTTCCTCCTTTCCAAGAAATGTCATTAAGAATTCCCTCAGCTCCTGGAAGTGGTGGTACATGCCTTTATCTCTGAGTTTGAGGCCAGCCTGGTTTACAGAGCGAGTTCCAGAATAGTCCGAGCTACACAGAGAAACCTGTCTCAAAAATCCTCAGGAAATTCTACAAAGCTTATTCTCCACAGTGAGGTCCTAAAAAGTATACCAAATTGAAGAAAAAAGCAAACCAAGCCACACAATGGACTTATGGATTAAATGGGACATTTTATATACTTTGCAGCATTCTGAAGCTCATTTTCTCTAAAGAAATGAACATTTCAGGAATTGTCTGTTTAATTTTGACTACCTTGGTATTTTGAAAATATGATTGACTTTGTCTTCATGATGGCTATGAAAAACCTCCCTCTGTGGGCAGTGGTGGTGGCACATGCTGTCAGTCCCAGCACTTGGGAGGCAGAAGTAGGTAGATTTCTGTAAGTTCTAGGCCAACCTGATCTACAGAGTGAGTTCCAGAGGAGCCAAGGATACACAGAGAAACCCTGTTTCAAAAAACAAAATCAAAAACCAAACATCAAGCAAAAACCCACCAAAACAAACAAACAAACAAACTCCTCCTGTTTCTCACAAAACATTACACTTAAGATATGCTTGTTGAATCACGTGGTACTCAGGCTCCTTCCACCACCCTTCATAAACCTAAAAGGAAAAATTTCTAGGAAAAGAAGTTCCTCAGATGTAAGTCACTAGTCTTTATACCTTCAGAGACAAGATCTCAGTATGTTGAGCAGCAATCCTGCCCTTTCTCCAGTGTGCTAGTATTCCAGGCCTTAGGCCACCAGACGTAGTCCTGGTGCATTTCTTTCACTCCTAAGCAATTTCAAATCATTATCCTACTAGCTCAGTAGCGCAAGAAAAGACCTCTCTGCAGAGAGCAAGACCTGGCTTAGATTGAACCAATCTGGGTCAACTATCTATCCTCAAACCTCTTTCTACGGTAAAAGGGTGGACTGGTACATGGAAAGCTGGCTAGGTAAGAAATGATCTCCCAAAGGAAACAAGAGTCCTTACCAGAAGAAAGTAGAATGAATTGCAGGTAAGAAAACCATCCAGAGGTGTGTTGGGTCAGCTGTAGACTGTTAGAAAAAAAACTATGCAGTGAGTTTCTCCACCCCATGGGGTTATTCTGAACCAGGGTTCCTCAACAAATGTCCACAGAGAACTTCACTTAGGGATATAGGGACATTAAAGACAGCCATAAATCTTTTTCCAGATTAGGACTGAGAAAATGGACATGCTTGTTATGGAATTCATGGTTCTCAGCCATGTCTTTACCTAGCCAGAATCATGTCCAGTCAGGCATATTATACAGAGGTAATTGAGCTGGCTGGTATTCCTGTGCGCGCACGCGCGTGCGTGCGTGCGTGCGTGCGTGCGTGCGTGCGTGCGTGCGTGCGTGTGTGTGTGTGTGTGTGTGTGTGTGTGTGTGTGTGTTTACACCCTCCCAATGATTTCTGAAGTTCTATTCCCCTGAGAACCAAGAGGAAAGTTCCAAACTATTGTGCTGAATACCTCAGAGACTTAGAGTCTTATACAAAGCTCCAGTGCTGATGAAAAGGTAGAAGTAATGCTGTGTGGCAAAAGGATTGAGTTTTGGAGCAGCACGTGTCTCTGTCGTTTCATCTAACAGGACTTTATTGAGTATCTCAAGGTGCCAGGGATTATTCTGTGGGCCAAGGACTCACAAGTAAACAAACACAGGAGCCACTACATACAGCAAGCATGCACTGCAAGAACTGAATTCAAGAACTTGCATCCAATTTTTACATCAGTAATTCACTAGCTGTATAAAGGTAATTATTATCATCTGTAAAGAGTCTCCTGCAGCACATTATAAGTAATGCAGTAAGACCTGCTTAGGAGGAGACATAGCATAAGAAACAGACAATATGTGAGTAATGACTGTTTTTGCTCTTTAATTCCAATTTACAGAAATGGTTTAATGTCCAGACAAGCATGGTGCTACTTTTGCCATAAAAAAATGAGAATATACAAAAATCACATATAAAAATAAATCAATTTTTCAAGTAGTCACAAAAAGATAGTCATTATGCTTCCACATGGTAAAAATGGTACAACCTAGGAGCAGGTACAAATATCCTTCAACAGATCTGGAGCAAACACTGTTTCTGGTTCATTCATTGTCGTGTTGTGTCTGCTTTGCTGGGACTCAAGTCCAGGGCCGTGCACACTGTACAGCCACTGCACTGGGAAGGCACACCCTGAAAGACAGTTCTCTAACCTCTGCTCCACCCTCTTGGTTCTGAAATAGTGCTCTGGCTCAACTAATCTTGCTGTTTACACCGAAGTAAATAATCAGACATCTCTAGCTTTAAAAAGGATCATGGTTACTCCACAAAAATGAAATGAAAGAAAGACTGCAAGGAGACCGGTTTTCATAGCTGCATAACCCCAGCAATAGAAGAGCAATAGCTGCTAAATACTAGCCTCGTCCTACAAGTGAGCAGATTATTGAGATTTTCAAAGTGGCAGCTTTGATTTGAAGATTCACCCCATTGACTATCTAATTCATTCCTAATGACATAATCATTGGTGAACAGTAAACGCAATTCAGAGGGTCAGAACTCTCCTATTAGTCATTAGCTTTTATATCCAGAGTGCTGTTTTACAGCTGAGCCTTGGATTTTATTACTTAAAAGAAAAAGAAACTATCCCCATTTCTAAGGTGATGGTTATTAAAGTGCTGCTAAAACTGTACATGGTTATTATAGCACAAATAGAGAGTTGTTCGAAACATGTGCAAAACACATTTAAATCTGTATTACTGAAAAAAATCTCACAAATAAAACTCAACGAGAGATAAATTAATTATCTTATTATGCTCCACAAGGAAAACAAGTGTTAGATACCCTGCCGCATTGTTTGTGGTGAGCAATCAATATTTTACTGTCTAACCATATTTAACTTTGCATGCAGATCCAAATGCCTTTCTACTAGGAATTCTAATACAATACTCTGAGCATAACTCATGGCCATATTCGGGCGAATTAAAGATTCCCTCAAATGCACCACATGAAGGAGGCCATATCTCACCTGCATCTATTTCTCTTACTCATTACCTAACCTTTAAACCCCCAATCCTCTCTGTAGCTCTTTATTCATTTAAACAAACAAAATCAACATGGACTCTTCTAATAAATATGTATACTTACCTTATCACAAATTATTAATAAATATCCAAAATGTTATAGTGAGTACTTTGTAAGAATAAGTTCCTAAAATGTTATATTAATTAAAAAATTGTTCTTGCTTGTAGTATACCCCTTTGGAAGCTTACTTACAGATTCATTACCTGTAACTAAAATATTGATTCTCTTCTACATTCTGAGATGGATGGGATTATATCATAGTGTTTGGGTTTCTAATTGGGCACCCTGAAAGCTTTTTAAATGTGCCTGAGGAATAGCCAAGTGGTCAATTCAAAAACTCTTCAACTATGGGGAATGTCTTAGGTAGTATTTCTATTGTTGTGATGAAACACCATGACCAAAAAGTAACTTAGAGAGGAAAGGGTTTATTTGACTTACACTTCCATATCACTGTTCATTATCAAAAGATGTCAGGACAGAAACTCAAACAGGGCAGGAACCTAGAGGCAGAAGCTGATGCATAGGCCACAGAGAAGGGCTGCTCACTGACTTGCTCATGGCTTGCTCAGCCTGTTTTCTTATAGAACCTAGGGCCATCAGACAGTGGATGGCACCACCCACCATGGGCTTGGTGGGCCCTTCTCCATTGATCACTAATTAATAAAATGCCCTATAGGTTTGCCTACAGCCTGATCTTAGGGAGGTATTGTCTCAATTGAGGTTCCCTCCTCTAGCTCATGTCAAGTTGACATAAACCAAGCCAGCATGGAGAAGACATTTTTATGACTGTCTATGGTGTTTTTTAACTTAAAATTTATTTTCAAGTCCCCACACACCAAACYGCAATAGAGAATTGTATTCCACACTCTCCTCTCTGTGGTGGGAAGGTCTGTTTTAACTCATAGGTCAAACAGATTTCCCCATGGAAAGGAAGGCATGGTGGCAGCAAGAGGCCACTGAGCACGTTGTGACCACACACAGGAAGCAGAGAACAAACAGCAAGTGGCRCAGTCTGTAAGAACTTTCCCCAGTGATCCACTTCCTCCCAAAAGGTCTATAAAACTCCAAAATAGTCTCACTAGCTAGGGACCAAGTATTCAGACAAGCATCCTGTGAGGGACATTTCATACTAGGAAGGGTGCTTAAGGAAATAATGGTGAGACATGGAAAATCAATAACAGTGATGGGTTTGCATTATTGCTATACACATTTACCTATATAATGCATATACAGTTCCTAAATATTATATTGTGTATCATGCATGCTAGAAAAATAGGTAAAGGAAATCTGATTTTTGTTTTATATTCAAGTTACTAGACTTGAGTTATAGTTTATAAGAGTAAAAGATAATGTTTCCAGTACCTTACACTTAATGTTTCAATTCCATCCATGTTTTCACTTCCCTGTCTATGACATTCTCTTTTTTCACAAATTTCAAAGTTAAATATTTTATACCAGTATATTTCTTGGTAAACTGTATAATCCATATTGATATTAAGTATTCCTAAAACTTAACCTCAGAGTCTCAGAGAAAAGAATCTCCCTTCTTCTTTTCATCTAAACTGCACATGACACCACCCTTCCTCAGCCGGAGAGACTCCAAAGTTGTAAAAGGCACAGTTTTTGTCTAATGGGGCTGAGTGGACTTGCTATGCAACATTAACAAACTCAGTAGCCCAGTCACATTACCAAAAACAAACAAGTTATTTGATAGGATGAGCAATGCCTTCATACAATATTAATGATAATATTTTATAACCCTCAGAGGCAAAGATTCACCCATTTATCAATGGGAAGTCCTTCTGCAGATTTTCTCAAAGGCATAACATTCTCAATCTATGCTTTTTCAAAAAAAATAAAAAGATTAAAAATACAGATGTTTTCATTGAGGGAAAATGTAGAGGTTGATATAACAAAAAGTTACTACTCTCCTCTTCCTAGGAGACTCCAATAAGGCACTCTGCACCCACAATCTTCCTCTTGCTCTTCTATAAGAGTCCCCGAGATCCATCCACTGTTTGGCTGTGGGTGTCTGCATCTGTCTCAGTCAGATGCTGGGTGGAGCTTCTTAGAGGACACTATAAAGCTAACCTTCTAAAGCCAGAATTGTGGCTTTAAAAAAGGAAGGATCGGTGATAAGATATTTTCACAATTACAAAGCACTATTGCCATAACATTTTTGATAAAAAGCAGTCATTCTCACAAAATATTCAGAAAAATTTAAAAGACAGAGAAACTACACAAGAAGGTTCTTGACCAAACTGTAAGAGAAATTAAGCAGAAAATAGAAAAAAAATAATAACAAATTTGCAGAGCTAGCGGAATAAAACAATATCAGTAGCCACAAAGTTTAGGTTTCAGATTGTCAAAGATCATACGTTAAATTTTTTTTAAAAAAAGTATTCCCAGCTTGCCCGAAATTGAAGAAGAATCATAGGGATAGGATCTAGACTAATGATCATAACAGAGTATTTCTTTAAAGTTACTAGAACTGATCTTGAACCAAAATAATAATTGAAGCTTAAGGGATACATTTTTTGAGAAAATGTGTATCCCATCAGTCATTTGAAGAAGAGAGGCAAAGCAGTAAACAGACACGTCAAGAGTGGAATCCCAGAAACCTCGTCTCTAAGACAGGATCCAGGGATTGTGCATAAGGGGAGGGCTGCCTGACTGAAAGGGACACGGTAGTTCACGAACAGACAGGAAGTTAGAGCATGTAAGGAGAGTCTCTTAAAGAAGCACTTCCTGTTGGAAGAAAAAATTACTAGTTAAATCTGAGAATATATTTATTTTGTCATGGCTGGGAGAAGAAAGTATATTAGCAACTGAAAAAAATGGCTGTATAAGAAAAGAATGCTTTAACATGAAGGAATTAATACAAGGCATGATTCTAAGCAGTGGTTCTCAACCTTCCTAATGCTGAGACCCCTTAACACCTCATGCTGTGGTGACCCTTTCAATCATAAGATGATTTTCGTTGCTACTTCAGAACTATAATTTTGCTGTTTTTATAAATTGTAATGTAAATATCTGATATGCAGATAGTCCTAGGTGACCCCTATGAAATGGTCACAACCCACAGGTTGAAATGTTCTGATTTTGAACATTTAAGGCAATTGAGCAAGCTAACATGGAAGGACTATGTGGGTAGTGAATTTCTAGTATGCCATTGGGACCCTGTCTCTAACGGTCGCTCACACATCCTCTGGCTGTTGGTAACATCAAATGTTCACCGTTCCTTCTTTATCATCTCCTTTTAAAATTTTATGATTCAATTAAAATATAATTACATAATTTTTCCTCTCTCTAATCCCTTCCATTTGTATTCTTCAATTATTATTATTACATATAATATGTGCAAATAAATATATGAATGCAACCTGGTGAGCCCATGAAGTTGTGCTTGTACATATATATTTTTGGCCTGATCATTTGTTATATTCCCTCAGCCTCAGAGAACTGTTTGGCCAGGTGTTTCATTCCTGGTAGATTACCTACAGTCTTAGTTAAGAACAGTTACCAGCCTCTCCTGCCAACCCAGGCTGGCCCTTTTCGTTGCCTTATAACCTCTCCCTTCCCTCTCTTCATCAATATGCTTTTACCCCCAGTGCTTTCCCACGTCATTTCCAGTTCCTAAACATGTGTCTTAAATCAGGCTCCTACCACAGTTCTCAGTAAGTTCCCTACTGTGACAGGCGTGTGGTTCATGGRGTTTGTTTAGTTAGTTGCCTCCCACCTTGGTGGGAGGCTATGCAGTGGAGCAAGGAAATGACTATGCCACTGAAGAAAACCATACTCCCTCCCACAAGAGCTAATTGCCAATATTGCTTCTGGGAGAGTTGGGGCTTTGGAAACATCTCCCCATCAAGAATTCTTATATCTTTCTTGTATTTTGTGACCATCTCTACCTCAGTGACTGAATGTCTTTGTGTTCAATAGTTTTATGTCAACTTGGAACAAGCTAAAGTCATATGATCAGTAGAAACTTCAATTTAAAAAAATGCCTCCATAAGATCAGGTTGTATGCAGGTCTCAGGCCATTTATTAGTGTTTTATGACACAAGAGTCCAGCCCATTGTGGGTGGTGCCTTCYTCTTCTCTGGACTGATGGACTATAAGAAAGCAGGCTGAACAAGCCACGGGGAGCAAGCCAGTAAGCAACACTCCTCCATGGCCTCTGCATCAGCTCCTCCATCCAGGTTCTATCCCTGAGTTCCTGTCCTGACTTCCTCCAGTGATGGTCTATGATGTAGAAATACAAGCCAAATAAACTCTTCTCCTCAATTTGATTTTGGTCATCGTGTTTCATCATAGCAATAGTAACCCTAACTAAGACAGTCTTGATCTGAAGGAAACAGTTACACAGCACATAGGAGAAAGGCAAGAAAAGGTACATGAGAGGCTCAAGAGTGAAGAGACCTAAACACTCCATAGCAGAATGTGCTCAACACCAGTATGGCCTGGGTAAATTAATCTCTATGCCTTCATTTGGTTACAAAACTTGAGAGTTTTGTAAGAATATTAATATAGTATCTATGTGAATGCTTTGATGCTTTGAAATGAGGCTCAAGTGTAAATAATATTAATAGACTTCAGTCCACAGTGTTTTAACATGGCTACAGACCTAGTACAGTTGTTCAATCATATTACAAAATATAAAACTCTCCATCCTGTGAGACCAGCAGCCAGTGGAGGAGGGAGGTGACTCAAGAGCTGCCACCTAGGACTATCATCCTCTCAACCCAATCCACCATGAATTCATGTGAGTTTATGTTACTGCGATTGGGAGAGGAGGGACAAGAGAGCAGAAATTGGGACAAGAAGAGCTGACAGGAAAGGAGGGTCTGCCATGGAGCTCCTTAGGACAATGGCACAATCCCTTTGTTTTGTGATATTACCCAAAGTTTGGAGAGACTTGTTATCTTCTGTTGCTAGGAGGATGATGCAGCACTTCAGAAAATGTATACTTTTCTCAGAGTATTGGAGAAGCTCTGCAGAAAAGTGGGACCTCTAAAGAGCATCCCAGTTTTGGCCACAGATCAAGAGAGGAGCTCTAAGCAGAAGAATCAAAGGACAGAAGAAGAAAACAGGAGGTCTGTGGTACTTGTCACAAACCATACAGGCCTCCTGGTGAGGGCCGGACAGTTCCCTATAGAGGTCTGTCTTAGGGTTTTACTGCTGTGAACAGACACCATGACCAAGACAACTCTTTTTTCCCCCCTATGCAAAAAGCAAGAGGAATTTTATTTAATCCAGCATGCTGGGGTCACCCTGCATATGAGGAGAGAACATGTGCAGCCACACAGTGGGCCTTTTATACAGTCCTCAGGGCAGCTACCATTAGGCACAATGTGATTGGCAGAACAGTGTTACCTTTAAACTAATTGGTTGTTAGGGAATAGGTTGGTAGCCAATGGTCTCAGAATAACTCTGGGCCTTCCTTTGCTGCAGGGACCTCCCTGTAATCTGAGGAATGTAATTTAGCCTCTCCCTTCTGGGAAGGGCAAGTGACCTTTCCAAAGTTCCTGAGCTAACCCTTTCATTCCCTGCTTTTCTTTGTACATGCTTCAATCCTGAAGCAATCGCTAGTATTCTGATAGCTCATACTTCTGGTCTTCTGTATCTAGTTCTTTGTATCTCTCCTTCTTAACAATAGTGACCAAGCAGTCCAAAATGTAGGGGCCAAAGGTCAACAATAGCAGGAGAAAAATAAGGGTCCTAACAGGGTGGATATGTAGGTGGTTAACCAAGGGGAAGAGTTAAACCAAGACTCAAACCAGCCCTGACTCTGTTCTCTCTTTTCTGCTTAGGTAGCCCTTTCCTCACCTTGGCCATTGACTCTTTAACAACCCTGGAATGGTTTATATAAAAGTTACACCACTCAGCTAAGGCAGCACATAGCCCTCCTATTCTGCAGTTCTACTTCTGATAATGTAGTCAATGATTCTTGAAGGTGATGGATGGACATTTCTATTCTCTCTACATCTAAATCAATGGCTGCCCTCAGACTGTCATAATTTTTCTTTTGTAAGACCAGAGTGTAAGTCCTGGTGGCTGCCCTGGTCATCCCCAACCACAACAGAAGGGAGGTAGTGAGTGCTGTAACAGGTTTGTGGACAGGCAAATAGGATGGAGGAAGGAACCAGAATCCAAAGGCTGGCTTCCAGGCAGCTAGGATAAGGGTCTTAAATCCCACAGCCACAGTGACACACCTATTCCAACAGGGCCACATCTTCTAATAGTGCCATTCCCTGGGCCCAGCATATACAAACCATCACATTCTATTCCCTGGCCCCCAGAAGCTTGTTTAAACATGAATGCAAAATATATTTAGGCCAACTTCAAAGATCCCCAAAGTCTATAGCAGTCTCAACAATGTTAAAAGTCCAAAGTTCAAAATCTCTTCTGAGATTCATCCGATAACTTAACTGTAACCCCCAAAGCAAGACAGGAAGACAGCTGGGCAAATTCCAAACTCTATATTTCCATGACTGATGTCAAAGCAGTCTTCAGATCTCCAACTCCTTTTTCATCTTTATTGACTACAACAAACTCCTTTCTGCAGGGCTGGTTCTACTCTATTAGCAGCTTCCTTAGCAGATAGCTAAGGAAAAGCTCTAGAATCTTGAACATCTTGGGATCTCCAAGGAAACTTCAGGGTTACAGCTTATTTTTTCAATGTCTGGGATCCACACATGATCTTCTGGGCTCCTCCAAAAAGTTGGTGTCTTTTCTCCAGCTCTATCCTCTGTAGCACTCTAAGCTCAAGTTGATCCACTCCACTACCTGTGCTATTTTTGGTGATCATCCAATGGTACTGGTATCTCCAATACACTGGGGTCTTCTCTTGCAACTAGGCCTCACCAATAGCCTCTCATAGGCTCTCTTAATGGTGGCAGGCCTCAAATCCTTTTCATGGCTCCTTCAGTCCTGGGCCATCAACTGCAATTTAGACTGTACCTTCACCAATGGCCTTCCATGGACTCTCACAGTGCCAAGACTCAGCTGGTCTTCATGACCCCTTCATGCCTTCAAAATCAGTACCACCTGTGTTACTCTTATACATTACCAGGTACAGCTGCAGCACAAGGTAACCTTGCCTATGTCTGGAACAAAATTTCTTTGTGTTCTCAGAAAATACTTCCCAGAAGATTTCACCTCAGTAATTTTGGTCTCTTCTTAATCACTACTAATTTCTTAGCTCCAGCTAACCAGCATCAATTGTCCCAGTAATCACTTCTATTCTGAACTCTAAAGTCAGAGCCACGTGGCCAAAGCTGCCAAGTTCTGCTGCTTTCTGGGGCTGGAWCATGGTCCCCTTCTTCTATTACATTATCACTAGCTCTCTGTTTTCCAACTCCTTCACTGCCTAAGCTTAGTTGTCCTGGAACTCCATAGGCTGGCTTTAAACTCAGAGATCTGCATACTTCTCTGCTAAGCACTGGGACTAAAGGTATGGTCCATCAAACCTGGATTTAAGCTGTTTTTCACCTAAAACTTGCTATGTTCTAGGCTGGTCTTGAACTCAGAGATCTGCTTGTCTTTGCCTCCTGAGATTAAAGGCTTGTACTACCATGCCTGGACCTAAACTTAACTAGGTGGGATCTTGCCCCAAGGTCACTACTCCCTTAATCCAACTTAATATCCTTGAAAACAGGATTCATCTCCACTTCACTTCCTGGTGCCCCTTTAATACTTGAACCACATATTTTATATTTTTCCTTTCTAAACTTGATACACTTGTTCAAAATGCTCTTCATGAGACTTAAACAGAGAACAAAGTCTCTGCTGAGTTTGAGATTTCCCTTGTTAATGTAATTAATATAAATCTCTTTACCTTAGCTTCAGCTAGACTCTTCATACAAGGGGGAAAAGCAGCCACATTCTTCACCAAAACCCCACAAAAAGAATCTCTAAGCCACATATTTAAATTCTCCGCTGAAACCTCTTGGGCCAGGTCTGCACAGTTCAAATCACTCTCACTAATAAACTCTTTTATATTCCTACTAGGATAGCCTCTTAAGCCCCACTTAAAGCATTCCACTGCTTTCGAAATCCAAAGTCCCAAAATCTAACTTTGTTCCAAACAAAAGCATGGTGAGGGCTATCACAGCAATACCCCAATCCCTGGTATAAACAGACACCATGACCAAGACAACTCTCATAAGGACATTTAATTGGGGCTGGCTTACAGGTCCAGATGTTTGGTCCATTATCATCAAGGTGGGAGTGTGGCAGTATGCAGGCAGGCATGGTTCAGGAGGACCTGAGAGTTCTACAACTTCATCTGAAGGCTGCTAGGAGAATACTGACTTCCAGGCAGCTAGGATGAGAGTCTTAAAGCCCACAGCCACAGTGAGACACCTACTCTAACATGGCCACACCTTCTAATAGTACCGTTCACTTGAACGAGCATATACAAACCATCACAAAGGTCTAACATTTAACAGATGAGAGAAAGCTGAGAAAATTGTGTGCAGTTACAGTTAACACCAAACCATCTCTGCCAGGATTCATGTGCCCTGGGAAAGTAAATAACCATTGTTGTTGACCAGATAATAGCAGTCTCAAGCGAAAGAATGTCCTTCTTTTCTTAGTCATCATTGCCTACCCCTATTGTCTGTGAATGGTATGAATAAGTGTTGACTGAATGAATAAATGAATGAGCAGAGGATTCCCTCATCCTGCCATGTTACCTTGATATTACCACATGAAAGATGAGACAGTAAGGCCTTGCTAGTAGTAGGTCAGAGTCACAATCAGTATTCACTGATTCAACTGAAGTAAACAAAAATCTAAAGCTTTCTGGAAGGTTCCAGAAGCTCTCAAACTTCCATGAGTGTTATCTGTAAACATATCTAAAAACTCCCCTGGAATCATAATAGTTTCCATCTGTAACATCTCCTTGGGGTGGTAAATGTCATATGTTACCATCCCCTGGGTGAATAGCGCATCCCCCCTGTGCCTGTCTGTCTAAAACTCTGCAGCCTGTTATTTGTCATTGAGAGTGTCTTTCCACAGGCATAATCTGGGTGTTCACATTCGCTAATCATTCTGTGTCTGCCCTGAGCGGCATTAAACTCAAATCAGCTTCCCTGGCTCAGCCATGCTGTTCTTACTGACTTTGCTGAGAACAACATGCTCTGACCCAAGTCATTAAGGTTATAAATCACAACATGCAAAATCTTACCATCTAGCCACATTCCCTCCAAAGGCAGAGGGCACATCAAATGGTTTATTTTTTATTGTAATTAAAATCATTGTCCCAAGTAAAACTGCCAACTAGATTTCCCATATCCTTCTTGGCTGGACCCCAGAATTCATTAAGACTTGAGTCTCCTCTACTCAAAAGGCCCAGAATGATACATAACCAAATGGATGAAAGTTTAGGGTTTGTTTTTAGAGGTACAAGTTTGCTGATAATTATATAAACAACAAAAAGTACCTTTGAAATAAAATGCCCTGGATTTTTAAACTGAGAAAGATCCTACTTATTTCATCCCCTTACATACACCTTGGCAAGAGTATTCTTATTTCATCCAATAAACATTGCTCAGCCTTTTTTTTTCAACCAACTTTCTTTCTTTTCCTTCTAAATTTCCCTAAGTATAGCATGATACTGGCATTCTCAACTGAAATACTATTTTTCTGGTCTCCTATAAGCCATTTATCATTTGCTTCTCAATGTCAGACAAAATTAATCTTCTAAAAACAGATTACACTCTAAGATGTCTTACATCTAAGAAATCCATCAGGACTTCCCCCACAATTTGTTAATGGAACAAAGAGCAGCCAGGTAAGCACCCCGGGTACTGTAGTAATTGCTCACACTGCCCTCAGCAAAGCCGGCAGAGCATCACAGGCATCTAGGAAGCCCCTTTGTTTCATAAATTATTGAAATCTTTCAGGACCCTTTACATGAGCCAGAGGTTGTCTTAGAGTGTTTAGCATCAGTAACAATGAAAACTGGCATGACGACATCTTAATCTCAAATATCCTCAAATATCATGTAGTGAATCCTGGCTGCTTCTCATGGAAGAACTACTAAAAAGAACACTCTCACCCAACACATACACATATACTATATTTTCTCTCTCCCTCCCTCACCGCCTCTCTCTCTCTCTCTCTCTCTCNCACACACACACACACACACACACACACACACACACACACACACATTGGGACATTACCTTTAAGGCTAATTCTGCCTTCTTACAAATATAGCTGAAATTTTAACTTTCAATCTACGTACATGCAATAGCTATAAGACAAATGATGTGACCATATGTTACACATCATGATTGATGTCAACTCAGTGTATTGAACGATGCAAGATTCTGCTCAGTAAGAGCTTTTTATTAGCAAAATAGATAAGGTCTTATTGAAAGAAGTGAACTTAGCCTTATTTTGAGTCATTTTTTTATCTCTCAGCTGCTCAGGCCAAAATTCTTGGAATCCTCTCTTTCTTCCTTTCCTTTTTCCTTTCTTTCTCTCTTTCTTCCTTCCTTTCTTTTTCTTCCTTCCTTCCTTCCTTTCTTCCTTTTTTCCACATCCACACCCAACTATTAACAACTCTGACAGCTCTGATTTAATAAGGTCACAATGCAACTTCTCATATAAATAGACTCAGCCCACCTATTCCAAGTTTGTCTTAGTTTGCTTTCTGTTGCTGTGATAAAGACCACAACGTGGGGAGGAACAGGTGCATTTGGCTGATGAGTCAAAGTCCATCATCGAGGGAAGCCAGAAACCTTGAGGCAGGAACTGAAGCAGAGACCATGGAGGAATACTGCTTCTCATGGAGGTTTGCGTCTCGTGGCTTGCTTTCTTATACAATGCAGGACCTCCTGCCCAGGAGTAGCACCATCCACAGTGTGCTCTACTCTTCTACATCAATCATTAATCAAGGAAATCCTCCCACATACTTTTATATATGCCAATCTGTCAGAGACATTTCCTCAGTTGGTATCCTAGCTGTGTCAAGTTGAGAAAAATATAAACAGCACAGAGCTGATCTCTAAGATGTCTCCTTTAATATTCTGTCATCTTCTCTCCATCAAAGTCTCAATGCCCCTTTAAAAAGAGTAATCACTCACAGGTCCTAGTAGGGAATGTATTATTATTATTATTATTATTATTATTATTATTATTATTATTATTATTTTGCTATTCAGACATGTTATCAAACTAAATACTTAAGCTTATATCCAGAGATTAGTGCTGCGCTCAATGTTGGTCAGCAAGCTTCTTCTGCAGTGGGCAGCACTCATAACTGGTAGAAGTGCTGAGACAGTAAATAGCTGTTGAGTGCTTGGCCATCAGTAAGACATTTATATCACGACCCAGCTCTTAAACCAAGGATCAGAGAACATTGTAGAAGAACCAGATAGATAGATAGATAGATAGATAGATAGATAGATAGATAGATAGATAGATAGACAGATAGATATAAAAAAATTAAAAATGGAAAAGTTAGAGGGTAGAGAGGAGTCCTGTGAAATGCCATCCTCTGTACACAACATAGCTGTTGTACTCATGAATACATTGCAGCTATAGCGATCTTCACAAGTTCAAGCCAATAAAACAGTCAATATTTTAGCAGATAGCATTAAATGAACAATGTCTTAGAGCAGGAGTTTCTCCCTAATTGATGCTTRCAGGAAACCCTTCATGGATACACTCTGAGATATGCCTCCTAGTGGATTCAACATACCTTCAAGATGACAATCAAGATTAACCAACACACAGTGAAATACTGGCCCTGTAGCTTCCCAGAGAGACCATGTAACACAAACCCCAAATGAAATGCCTTAGTTGTTCAGTGGGAAATAAGAGATGGGAAGAAATGAACATATATTACTCTTCTTTTCATCCACTGATAGTTTTGAAATTCACATATCTACACAGTCTGTCTGCAATTGTGCTCAGTGTCTGGATATTACAGTCTAGACGGTGAGTGTCCAGTCTCATGTGTTTATGCTGTTCTGATGTTTCGATGCTCCGTAGAGTTATTATGAGGACTAAATGCTACCACAAAGCTTGACGCACATGTGCCACCTTTGATACTGTTGGGAGGTTGTGAAAACTTCAGGAGGCAGAGTCCAGCAGACAGGAATCAGCCTACTAGGGTGTGCCCTTGAAAGAAATATTGAGACCAAAGACCCCGTCTTTCTCCTTTYTCTTCATGGCTACCAAATGTGAGCAGCTTTCTCCGCCATGGACTTGTTCACAACACGCATTTTGTCACAGGCCCAGAAGTCAAAGAAGCAACTAGTTAGGGGATAAAAGCTCTGCAGCCATAGGCTGCACAGCCAGCTTTTATCTGAGGCTATAACCAATTCAAAAATTCATCACCTTTTATTTGCTCTTCCGATTTCTCTGCTGTTTTACTTTTTCTCTCACTTGGTTGCCCTGGGATTGTAACCTACAAAAATGTTGGGATATACTTCATGCTTCAGCTCTATGATCTAAAGAATCAAAAGTACACATCCACACCCACACACATATTCCGTCTCTCTTTCTCACACACACTCACACACGTTCCCTCTCTCTCACACACACACTCACACACATACACACTCACATACTCATAGACACACTCCTGCACACTCACACATTCTGTCTCTCTCATACACACACACTCACACACATTCCCTCTCTCACACACACACAGTCACACACTCACACACACACTCACACACTCACAGATACATTCACACACACACATTCACACTCACACACACACCTTTTCCCTCCCTCTTCTAGACAAGACCTGCTTAAACTTATTGGGCATATTTTAGGGGTCATGCCCTTTCTCTCTATGTAACATCCTAAAACAGAGTGTGTATGCCTTGAGCCCTAAGTCCACCACACACATCCTCATAGATACCCACATCCCTTCCCACAGCAAAACTCCTATTAATCTTTGTAGTAAGCTCTTCACAGAGAGCACATATTGTGCCAAGCTTTGTGGTGGCATTTAGTCCTCACAATAGCCCTGTAGAGCATCAGAACAGTGTAAAAACTCATTCCTATTGCAGTATGAGCAGCTTATTCTTCGCATTTGGAGTTGTCTGGGTGAAGTTGACCCCATCAACAGAAATGAGTCGCTCCGGCATACTTGCATGCATCAAGGAGCCTGGGGCTCCATGGTGCAGGCAGGGCTGTGTCCTTCCTCATGCTCATCAATTCACAGCCCCACACAAACCACTGACTGGTAGCTTTGGAAGGAGTTAGCCATTGCTTCAAGAGTATGTGTAATTTAAAGCCCCTTGAGATCAGACAAGTCTTTTATTTCTTGGGTATTCTATGTTTGCTTCTGAACGTGATTCCAGCCTCTGTTTGTTAAACAACCTCATCTATTCATGTTCTCTGTATACAATTGTGTCTAAAGTAACAAGGCATTCAAACACAGAGAAGACCCAGGCCCCTTTAACTTTCTTGCATATTTGATGAATTGCAGTTCAAGACATCCAGGTAAAAGTGAGGCTACACATTATATAACTGACTGTTAGCTACACTAACACTGGCAAAAAAGAATGCGGGTCCTATGATGTCTATAAAGAAACTATGACTAGAAGAGAATAAAAAGACCCCAAAGACAGTAAGAAAATGACAGAGGCAACATTCTTCCCCATCCCCCAAAGCAAGCCATTTATCAGTTACATTGTAAACAGACCAGTTGAGAGGCATTTTACCTCCCTTGGTGTTGTAGATTCAGGCAAGATTAGACCAGATTAAAAGCAGATAAAGGCAGGTTTATTGGGAGGCAGCTCTCTGGTGGGTTCACTGATCTCACAGATGAAGATCAGTAAAGTTGTGCACCCAGGGTAAAGCAAGGGGGTTTTATAGAGCTTCAGTGGGGAGTTATGACATGTCAGCAAGGAGTTAAGGAGGTGCCCATGTGTGGTCGGAAACTGAGGCCCTGAGCAGGCACTGTGGGCAGGCACAAGAGTTTTCTTTCTGTGGGCCGGGTTGGGGGAAGGAGAGCAGATGGTGGTCTCCCAGATTGTATTGGGATTAGAGTTTGTATTACTTTTTGAAACATAGTCTCATGTTGGCCTCAAACTTCCTATGTAGCTGAAACTCCTGAGCCTCCTGCCTCTACCTCTCAGATGCTGGGACCACAGTCAGATGCTACCATGTCTGGCTAAATTCTTCATGTGTTGTATTATTACAACAAAAACTAGTGAGAGCCATCTGTAAAAAACAAACCAGAATAAAGAATTTAGCCAGACATGGTAGCATCTCACTCTGGTCCCAGAGCTTGGGAGGTGGAAGCAGGAGGCTCAGGAGTTCCAGACCAACCTCAGCTACATAGAAAGCTTGAGGCCAACATGAGACCATGTCTCAGAACAAGAAAATACTAACAATAAATGAAAATTTTCATTTTGTTAAATAATTAAAGTTGAAATATGTGGGTAAGATGCAATTTCAACTAGTATTTTGGTGGTAAAACTGTTAGAACCAAGTCAGTGTTTTGATAACAATTTTAAGGATTTGGGCTATGCTTTCTGAGAGCTCTCAGGCTATATTCAACACTCACTCTGCTGTATGAAGTCAAGCATCAGCAGCTAAGGAGTTGGAGTTAGGAGTACACAAAATGCTTCTGGATACCATTGGTACATTCAACTTTTATTTTTGAACAGCACTGAAGTGAAGTGAACTCTTTAAAATAAAATGAGGCAGAGGTGACCATGGCCACATTTTCTTCAAAACAAAGATGTGGAAAGTTTCAAGAATAACTACAGGTGTATGCGGACTAGAAGAAGTATTCCAAGTAGGTAACCCTTTTCTGTGATGAAAACAGGGCCATCTAAGGCATAGCCATCTCAAGTATAGCTTGTCAAGCAACAGTAATGAAGTAGTGTTTCAATAATGAATAAGAAGGAATTGGCTGGAAAAAAAGTTTAGGATAGGTATCTAGATAGACTTCCATTGTTAGTTGATTTTGATGACAAGCAAGATAAGTGCATCCATTGTCTAAATAAAAAAACCTCACATCAGTGCATTCTAAGTATTTGAAAACACGATTTTTTTAAACTTCCTTAAAAGTCTTCCAAGTAAAAATTTCAGTGGAGTTCAAAGGTATTTGCTAAGAATAACAAGTGGCAACATTGCTATTGGTTTATAAGGACTATTGATTGACATCAGAGAACATGGAAGCAAGCACTCAAGTGTGTGCACGCATAAATGTGTGTATGTACGTATGTATGTATGTATGTATGTATGTATGTATGTATGTATGTATGTATTGCTTGTATAATTGTATATGTGTGAACCTGTTGGGGGAAGGTAGTATGTGTTGTATGTATGATTGTATATATGTGCACAGGATCAGGGAGAAGGTAAGTATGAATGTGTGTGTGTGTGTGTGTGTGTGTATCTGTGTGTGTGTGTGTGTGTGTGTGTGTGTGTGTGTGTGTGTGAGCACACCTGAGCCTGTACATAGTCTAAGGGGAAAAGTCAATACTCGGTATCTTCCTCAAACATTTCTCCACCATATTTTTTGAGACAGATTCTCTCCTTAAACCTAGAGGTCACTGATACTAAACCAGCTAGCCAGTAAATTCCAGGAATTTACCTATCTCTGCTCACTCCAAGCCCTGACCAGCATTAGGATTACAGGCTCATGAAACCATACAGGCTTTTTATATGGGTGCTAGGGTCTGAAGGTATGGACTTTATGCTTGTATAGTAGACACCTTACCAACGGAGTCACCTCCCCAGCCCCTACCAGTGGACTTCCCATAGTTTGTAAAGGGTATCTATTTAAAATAGCAATAAGGAAATTCTCTCAATTGGGCTTAAGTGTGTTTGTACAATACATTATCCAGAAGCAAAAAGAGACTCAAAAATCATTTCATAGTTTAAAAATTAAGAAGCATCTATTTAAATGACTGTATCAAAGTTTAAAAAACAGTGATATAAATTCAAATACAAAAAACAATCTTTAAAAGAAGACTTACACCATTAATAATTCAAATTAAGCAATGATCTTTGTGTCTTCATTAGCTCAGCCTTTGACATGATACTTTTCTCTAAATTGGTAAGTATAGTGTTTAGAATGAAAATGGCCCACGTATGTTCATATATCTGAACACTTTGTTACCAGTGAATGGAACAGTTTAGAAGGATTAAGGGGTGTGGCCTTGTTGGAGGAGGTGTGTCACTGATTTTGATACTAGACCAATCTCTCAATCCCTCTTTCTGTCTCTGTCTCTGTCTCTGTCTCTGTCTCTNTCTCTCTCTCTCTCTCTCTCTCTCTCTCTCTCTCTCTCTCTCTCTCTCTCTCTCTCTCTTTGTCTGCCTTTGGATCAGGATGCAAACTGTGAGCCTCATGCCTGCCTGAGTGCCATCATGCTCCCTACCATGATGATAATGGACTAATCCTCTGAAACTATAAGCAAACTTGCAGTTAAATGATTTCTTTATAAGATTTACCTTGGTCATGGTATCTTCTCACAGCAATAGAACAATGAGTAAGAGTACAGGTAAATAACTATGTTAAAGGTGTACAGGCAAAGAATCTTTAGTTATAAGAACACACAAATATCTTGGAAATCCTCATTTCTTGTGTCAGTGTTAATTACAGGGCATTTTGTGAAGCCATACAGCCAGGGTAACATGCAACATCACTGGAAATGCAAACTGAAAAGCTCTACCCAGTACTCACTGAATTAGAGTGTCTCAGACAAGGGGACAGGGATATTGGAGCCTAACAGAATCTTGAAATGATTCTGTGATATAGTCTCAAACACATCTTCCTAAAACAAGTCTGATCCAAACACTTACCTTTAAACATTGCTTGCTACTGAATAGAGACCAAAGTCTCCTCCATCCATTCAGAGCCTCCTTTCTTGTCCTGTCTCATGATTCCTTTTAGAACTGGATGCACATGATATTCATTCTCTGTTCTCTCCTTTGCTTCTGCTCTTTCTTTGCTTGGAATTTCTCTCCTCAGCCTTACTAATACTATGTAAACAAAATCTCCACAACTTTTCAATGTTTGCCACATACATTGCCTATTCTAATACTTGCATAATATCAAAAGAAGAAAAATAAAATTAACTAGCAATTCTCCTCTCCTCCTCATATCTCTCATATGTATTTTACTTCCCAAAACATCTCATCTGTATAGGTGGTTTTGATGCTGTCCTGTTCCCCAATTGGTTCTTGATCTGTCAATAAAGAAGTCATGGGCCAATTGCTGGACAGAAGGAACAGGTGGGACTTCCGGGTCCCTGGAGGAAAAGAGATAGATGCAAGGGAGAAGGGGAGAGTTTGTCATGCTTTGGAGAAAGAAAAGCTAAGCAGCCATTTGAGGTCTCAGGAGAAGCAGTGGCCTGTGGCCGCTCCTATAGGTGTGTGGTCAGGTGTGTTTAGCAGGGTACTAGATGTATCTGAGCAACTAAAGTTTAGGGAAGGTGGAAAGTGTGGAGATAAGAATTGATAAGGGCACATTTTTCCAGGCAGGAGATAATAGCACCCAACAATTGTGCACAAAGGCAAGTTGAAATTGAACTACTATGTGTCTGTGTCTTTTATCCATGGATTCAGGGGAAGCTGGCTGGGGGATGGTAGTGTGTCCAATTTCTGGAGCCTATGTGGGGTAGTTAAAGCTACATGCAACACTCATCTGTTCATTTCCTACTGGCATTTGACCCCTGCTATATTGATCCATGCATTATATTCCTTCTGGTACTGTCCAAATTCCTTCATCAACCTGCAACTCCTTGAGAAAGAGAGCCTCTCTTAACTAAGACTTCCTCTCCTCTCTAGATAATGATGGGCCTGAATGACTCTAATGACTGCACCATTTGTGTCAGTCATGCTTTTTGTCACAATAACAAAGGAAGAAAGCTACACTTGGGCTCACGTTTCCTGAGGCTTCTGACCATGGTTGACCAGATTCATTTTTCCTTGCCCATTGGTGGGATAGAGAACTGCTGTATGGAAGGTGAGAAAGAAAGTTGGGTCATCTTATGGAGATCATTAAGCACAGGGATAAAAAGATATCAGGGACAGCACACAGCCTTCAAGTACCTGCCCCATTGCCTCTAGCTGGGTTCTACTTCCTAAAATTTCCAGAACCTTCCAAAATAGCACTCATAGCTAGGAACCAAGATATCCACAACAACATCTGAAACAACAGCTGAAATAAAGTCCCACTGTTGAGTTCTGACCATCCTTTTCCTCAGCACTCTATGTAGACCTCACCTCACCATGGATAAATTCAACCTCCCATGGGCTTCCTATGTCCTTGATGACCTGTGACCTTCTCTCCTTGACACATGGCATTTTTATAGTTGTATAAATATTGCTGCTTACTAGGCAGAGTTGGTGCTCAACACTAGAAAGCAAATGACTTTTAAATAGTGTATTTGAGTACTTACTGATTTCAGACACTATAAAGAGTGCTTCAAATGATTGTTTTAACCAGTCTCAGCAGAAACTCCACTTTATCCACTTTGACCAGATGAGGAAGCTGAAGAGCAATGAGAGCTAAGAGAGGAGTCGAGGCACAGCTAGAGACCAGGCTGGCTGGCTACTGTGCCTCCTCAATCAATCTTTACAGAGGATACCAGTACTTAAAGGCCATCCTTCTATTAGATTCAAGTTGCTAGCTCTCGTGTGCACATGAAAAATCATATACATTCTAGCTGATCATGATACCCAATTTAAAAGCTGGACTTTTATTATGTATGTTCAATTTACATCTAAATCAAAGAAATCTAAATTGTGCTTCATTTGGGCTATAATCGTATATGCCAAAGCTTAAATGCTTATAAGAAAGCTTTATCTAATTTAAGATTACCAGCTCAAATATAAGCACAGAGTTAATACTACTTTTTCTCCAAAGTAATCAGTACAAAGAGTTCTATTCTCCTAGAGTAAAATGTCATGGAACTTGTAGTAGTGAGTAATCACTATCTCTTCTTTACAAGAAAAAAGCCTTTGAAATATGTACCATAACCTCTGAAAAATACAATTATCGTCCCCAAGAAATGAGGCATTTTTTCCTGACAAAAACGATGGGCAATTGATCTATAGTTCTTTTCTTTCTCAAAAAATTATTGTATATTGTGTAATGATCATTATAATTAAAAATTAAGATGGCTTGCAATAATTCCACCATTATTTGATTCAAAATCTTTATAAAATATTGGCATTTTCCAACATTTATTTTTCCTGTCTATGTTCCATTTAAGGCCAAATTTTCAAACCCAGCTGCCAAATTACACATATAATTACTGCATTTGCGCACAAAAATGTGATAATTGCTTACACAATTTCAGAGGCCAGCTTGAGGCTCCTTTCCAAATTTGTTTTACATGTACAGTGCGGTGTATGTAGTTTCATATAAAAATGGGGGAAGTAAAATTCATGGTTTATCTGGGAAATCTGTGAAAATGGGTATAAAATAAAATCTTTTGATAAATGCCTATGTCTATCTTCCCACTTTTCCCCACAGACCTATCTCTGATTCTTATAGAACAGCTCAAACTTCAGCTGATACTACATTAATGGCAGTGGAAGGAAATTTAGCCTAGCATGATGCCTAAAGGAGTTCAGGTGCCCATTCTTGTGGTCAGATGACTTCACATGGGATAGTCTTTTGCCTATATCCATAAGATAGATGTTACATAAGACCAATGATTAGACAGTCAATGACATCAGCATTGAGAGGGAGAGGTATATTGATACTGCTGCCCAGGAATTTACCTTTCTAGGTATGCCTAGACAGTTAATAATACTGTCTTGCAAATGTTTGATATGGAGTTAGGCCATGATGGATAGTCATAGTGAAAGTTTGGGTTCAAAAAAATGGGGGAAAAAGGGGGGGGGCAAACAACAGGATCAATTTAACCATGAATATTAATGAGATGATCTAAGATATTTTTGTTTCTACTCAAGCAGGGTTAAAAAAATGTGCTAGTTCCTTTATAATCCAATGTGTAGCCTCAAAAAAACAATCTACTATCACATATCAAGGCTTATGGACCTCAGTCTGTGCCTTTGGCCAGATATCTCACAAGAAGTGGATAGTGAAGGTAGTAAAGAAATTCTCACAAATGGCATCCCTTCCAACATCTGTATCAAAAAAAAAATCATGACTAGCACAACCTGACCATCAGTGTATACCAAACAACAGGAATGTATGACAAGCCATGTTCTTGGTGATATTACTGAACCAGTCAATCAATAGTCATTAGCTAGACTCCTGGACCTCCAGCTACTTGGACCAGTAGGTTTGCTTTTGTGATTAATCCAGTCTGGGTTTCACCTGTTAATTAACATATTCTCTAAGGTTTGTGCACTGAGAAAGGCTTTGATTTCCATGAAGCCTCCTGAGAAGGAATACCCACTCTGCCCCTGCCGTAGTGCTTCGTGTGCTATGAAATCCTGCAACAACTGGTCTGTGAAGTTCTCAGGTAATGTGGAGTGTCAAGAGAGGCAGGGAGTTTGCTTGAACTTGATAGCCAACACTAGGATTTATTAGTTGTATAAGATGACACTACAAAGTATTACCCAAATTTACTGATGAATAAAAGGGGATTTTTGTAGTAGTGGCCCTAGGACAATAGTTACATCCCAAAACAGTGCCAGGAAAATATACACATGTTGGTCTACAACTAGAGTGCTTTGGACATGACTCTGAGTACCAGTTCATGTATCTGCTCCTGGAGAAACTGTTAACGAATTTCAACTACTGCTATGAGATTTCACCTCACACCTGCCAGAATGGCTAAGGTTAAAAACTCAGGAGACAGCAGGTGTTGGCGAGGATGYGGAGAAAGAGGAACACTCCTACACTGCTGGTGGGATTGCAAGATGGTACAACCACTATGGAAATCAGTCTGGCGGTTCCTCAGAAAACTGGGCATGACATTTCCAGAGCACCCTGCTATACCACTCCTGGGCATATACCCAGAGGATTCCCTGGCATGCAACAAGGACACATGCTCCACTATGTTCATAGCAGCCTTATTTATAATAGCTAGAAGCTGGAAAGAACCCAGATGTCCCTCAATGGAGAAATGTATGCAGAAATGTGGTATATTTACACAATGGAATACTACTCAGCAATTAAAAACAATGAATTCATGAAATTTGTAGGCAAATGGTTGGAACTGGAAAATATCATCCTAAGTGAGGTAACCCAATCACAAAAGAATACACATGGAATGCAATCACTGATAAGTGGATATTAATTAGCCCAGAAGCTCTGAGTACTCAAAACACAATTAGCATATCAAATGATTCCCAAGAAGAAGGAAAGAGAGGGCCCTGGTCCTGGAAAGGCTTGATCCAGCATTGTAGGGGATTACTTGGACAGAGAAATGGGAGGGGGTGATTGGGGAATGGGCGTAGGGAAGAGGGCTTATGGGACATATGGGGAGGGGGGAACCGGGAAAGGGGAAAGCATTTGGAATGTAAACAAAGAATATATAAAATAACAAAAAAGAAAAAGAAAAGAAAAGAAAAAGAAAAAAAGAGAAGAAACTGGTCCTACCAGGGTGACAGAAACAGGTGACTCTATTTATCGTTCATGCAAATATAGCCGCTAAGATGTCAAGTCTGCTCTTGATATCCAAGCTATTAGGAAATGCCTACCCAAATACATCTTCCAACGTGAATAATATTATACCAGCCATGCTCTGTGTGTGTGTGTGTGTGTGTGTGTGTGTGTGTGTGTGTGTGTGTGTGTGTGTGTGTGTGAGTGTGTGTGTGTGTCACTGCCATCAGTCTGGATCTAGAGTTACAGACAGCTGTAAGCTTCCTGCTATGGGTACTGGGAACTGAACTAGGGCCTTATGTAAGAGCAGAAAGTGTTTGTAAGCACTGACCCACCTCTCCAGGCCCCATTTCAGTCATTCTCAGTTAGGTATTATTAGCGTTCTCATTTTACAACAGAGGAAACAGGAGCCTGGAAAACTGCACAGAGATTATGTATGTGCCTACGGTCAGAGTCCATGAAAGTCACAATTGAAATGTGAACTCAGTAAAGTAACTCCAAAGCCTATCTGTTGGTGCTGGAAACCACACTTCCAATTCTACTCAAACTGTACTTCCAACTGTACCTCTTAATTCCAAACATTAGAATCAAAAACAAAAACAAAACAGTAAATTATACAAATTAATCAAGGAAGAAATCATTGAGACTTGGGTCCTTCATTGAGAGGAATTGGTCACACAGGGAAGAAGGAAGGACAGTCAAATGAGAGGAAAAGGGTCATGCCTCCTGACCAGCTGATCTGTGATTAATATTGCATTCTCTTCGACTCTTATAGTGAACCGTGCTTCTACCTGCATATTGGTTGCCAGGGAAACAAACTCAAAGTTTACAATGCTGTACTAACTAGTCAGAACCTAACGGTGTAAGCATGTGTGTACCGAACAAACCTTTTTCAGAATTTCGCTCCCACTTTTCTTTACCAAAAATTTTATTTCCTTTGTGCTATGTTTGTATTCTTATTTCTTATGGGTTTTCATAAAGTCTTCTTAAATGGTAAGGCATATATAAACATTAGTCTATTAAGAAGAAAAGACAGACCTTTTCTAACATCTTTCTCAGATTCATTCTTATGATAAGAAAACAAAACTGAGGATAAATAAAGAAAAGATGGTATTTTCCCTATACTAGATTATGGATTACTCACACATGAAGAATCCAATTTATTAATACCCTCTGTTGGTAAAGCTTAGGGGAGACACAAACTATCAAATAAGATTAGTAAGAGTTAATAAACTTTTATGGAGGGTAGTTAGTAACAGGTATCAAAATTCCAAGGGCAAGGAGCCTCTAACCCAGTGTATTTTTATCACACATCTATCCAACAGATATTTTTTCCCTACAGAAAGTAACAGATGTGCAAAATTACTCACTTCAAACCTGTATTAGCTATTTTTTATTGTTATGATAAAATACCACRACAAAGGCAACTTATAGAAGGGAGTGTTTATTTTGGACTTACAGTTCCAGAGCGGTAAGAGTCCACCATGGCAGGGCAGTGAGGCCACAGACAGCCTGCACATTGGCTAAAGCAGCACATGAATTTTGAAACCTCAAAATCCACCCTCAGTGGCATACTTCCTCCAGTGGTTGGTATACTACCTCTCCAAAGCCTCTCTAAAGAGCCACCAACTGAGATCAAGTATTCAAATGCCCAAAACTATTGGGGGACTAGCTCATTAAAAACAATGAAAGCCCCACTTCTCATAGCATAGTACTGGAATACAAATCAATATCCACCAGTAACACAATAGCTAAATCACTTGCTTATTTCATTTCTCAAACCCTGTTTGGATCTTTGAATGTTTGTAGCCTATGATGACTTGTGATTAAATTTGTCCCAGCAGAGTCAGTGAGCATCAGACTTTATCTCACCCGGCATGCCTACTCACACTGCCAGTGTACATGTTCTGCTGTCTATAAGGGTCATTGGCAAGAAATAGATGGCTAACAAACAATGTCTTCACTGCTTCCATTCGACTCATTCAATTCATATGTTCATTATTTATCAAATCTTCACAGAATCTATGTCAAGTTCTCCTTGAGGCATTTTTGAGGGCAGAGACCCATTATGCATATATTTACAGAGGACAAGAATTTCTTCTGGCAAGTGGTGAGTCAGAACACTTGTTCCATGTACAACTATTAGGCCTAAGATTCAAATGCACGACAAGCAAAGGCAGAGAGTTCATCCATCCAAATGCCTTTTTCCTTTCATGAGTTCCATGATGTACTGTGAACGGAATTCCATCTGAACAATCTGAAATTATGCAATTAATCACATTTGTTCTCAGTTTCAATTACTAAGTGACCCAACACTATTATTAAAGCATTTAGAAGACATGATAGTAGTGGTTGTCAAATGCTAATTCTACCAGCTCATAAGCCCTGATATAAATCCACCTGATATTGAGCAGGAGGTGATTAAATGCAATGTCCCAGTCTACTACTCTCTGGGGGATGTTTGATGGTGTTAAAAGAGAAGTGTCACTGTACTTTGAAAATAGAAATGATTTGTATTCACTTTACTCCAATCAGGAAAGGTTCATCCTGCACTGAAGAATATTACTGCAGCAAGTACAACTGCCAGAGAATACGTTTTATACAAGCAATGTGTAAGTATTTAGCATTCTGCTGTAAATATGCACTACAATTTCTTTATCCATGTGGCCTCTAGGTTAATTTTATAACTTAGCTATTGTGAATAATAGAGTTTTGACATGATTTCAATGACCTTACCACCTTGCTGACAAGAATTCACTCAATGAACATTTATTAATTTCCTATATGTTTCTGGCACTGTGTTTGGTACTGCAGCATTCAGAAGGGAACAGAGAAAATGTTGTCTAATAGTCTGAATGTATTAGGAGCCTCTATCATTCTATGATATGTCTATATCAAGTATACACATGCACACTCACCAACCACCACCACCACCAACAATAATCCAGTTTGCTATTAGCATACTGGCASTTATTGATGTCTTCTATGTCAGGGAAAAATCTTGTAAATGTTGCTTGGAATGCACATATTGGGACAGGTCCAGGTGGTAACATTCTACATTGCTTCTAATCCTATGTGTTTTATATAACACAATAAAAAATAAAAATGAAGGGAGGGATTAATAGGATCAGAAGCAAGGACATGGTAGATGCCAATCTGGCATTATCTAGTTCTCCCACTGCCCTGCTGTTGTTACATGCACATGCACACATAATATAATGCATACTCCTAAATATATATACAACATTTTCAGTCCCTATAATGTTACTTGTTTTTCCATATTTTCAGGGAGGATCATTTGATATTGGATAAGCAATTGGTATATACTTCCCTAGGAAAGTCTATTTCTCCTATGCTCAGCATTTCTTAGTTATGTATAGATCTTTGTGTAGGGTTGAGGCCTCCTGAGATTTCCCCCTTCCATACTAGCATGTTTACTGGTGTTTGTTGTCCTTATTCTTCTTTTTAAGGCAGCCATGTTGGTGAGACTTCATCAGTGGAGTTTCTGACACTTCTAGGAGACAATCTCACAGCAAACATACTGTTTCTCTGGCTTTTACAATATTGCCATTGACAACGTTTTCTGAGCTTTTGGGTAAAGAAAGGTGTTATCGATGTATCCATTGGGACTAGATTCTATAACTCTGCATTATGATTGGTTGTGGTTTTCTGTAATGGTCTCTGTCTATTGCAAAGAGAAGTTTTATTGAGGAGGGGTTATCTGTGAGTATAAGGACAAATGTTTAGAATGTAGTTAGGGATTATGCTGGTTAATAAAGTGACAGTTCTAGGTACTCCTCAAAAATCCATGAGTCACTAGCCCTGGGCCATTGGCAAGGTTTCCAGTATAAGGCACAATTACTATCATGTTGGGTGAAAAAATATACTCTTCAATGATGACTAGGTCACTAAAGAAGTTATAGTGGAGCATTCTGAAATTCCCAGAGTCAAATAAAAGTGAAAATATGATTTTTTAGAATATTTGGGATTTACAAAGGCAGTTTTGAGAAATCAAGAGCATAACTTAAACAACAGGAAAGAGTGATAAAGAGTTGCCAAAGGGGAAAAAAACAAAGGAAGTGGGTGGGTCTTTGAGAAAATCAAGGAGATCCACAGACCTTTATCCAAATAATCTAAAAGGCAGAGATAGCAGCAGCCAACATCAAAGTAAATGGAGAGAAACTTGAAACAATCCCACTAAAATCAGGGACTAGACAAGGCTGCCCCCTTTCACCATATCTTTTCAATATAGTACTTGAGGTACTAGCTAGAGCAATTGGACAGCATAAGGAAGTCAAAGGGATACAAATTGGAAAGGAAGAAGTCAAACTATCACTATTCGCAGAAGACGTAAGTGACCCAAGAAACTCCACCAGAGAACTCCTACAGTTGATAACCAACTTCAGCAAAGTGGCCGGTTATAAAATCAACTCAAGTAACTCAGTAGCTTTCCTATACTCAAAGGATAAGCAGGCTGAGAAGGAAATTAGGGAGATGATACCCTTCACAATAGCCACAAACAATATAAAGTATCTTGGT
>BDUI01000966.1:134408-158517 GCA_002335545.1 Apodemus speciosus
AAATGGATGGAGCTGGAGAGCATCATACTGAGTGAAGTAACCCAGTCTCAAAAAAATACCCAGGCATGCACTCACTGATAAGTGGATATTAGCCTAGACTCTTGGAACACCAAAGACACAATCCACCTATCAAATGATGTCCGACAAGAAGGAAATAGTGAACCCTGGTTCTGGAAAGGCCCAATTCAGCAGTGTAGGGGAATACCAGAACAGGGAAGTGGGAAGGGGTGAATAGGGGAACAGGGGGAGGGAAAAAGATGTATGGGACATTTGGGGGCAGGGAAACCAGGAAAAGGGAAATGAAATGTAAATAAAGAATATATCCAATAAAAAAAGAATAAAAGGCAGAGATAGAAGGTTTAAAATAATAAAATTGTAAATGAAAAGGAGAACAAACAATAGGCACTGAGAAAATCCAGAGAATCATAAAGACATACTTGAAAAACCTTTAGTCCCAAAGATTTTTACTAACTCCATATCTAATAGAGAGCCAAAATCCAAAAAGAACTCAAAAAACTTGACATAATAAAAAAAAAAATAAACCTAAATAACTCAATTTAAAAAATGAGGTATATATCTAAACAAAGAATTCTCAATAGAGGATTTTTCAAATGTTCAAAATTCTTAGCCATCGGAGAAATGAAAATCAAAATTACTTTGGGATTCCATCTTACACCTGTCAGAATGGACTATGATCAGTGATACACATGACAACACATGCTAGTAGGGATGCAAATGTGTACAGTCAACTGCAATTTCAGTATGGTGGTTACTTATTAAAAAAAAATAGGAATCAGTGTACATCAGGATCCAGCTATACTACTCTTGAGCATACTTCATCCTATCAGAGGAACACTTGCTCACATAGATTCTTGCTGTTCTATTTATATTAGCCAGAAATCTAGACGTCCCTCAACAGAAAAAGTAGATGAAGAAAATATGGTGCATTTACACAATGCAGTATTATTCAGCTCTTTTTAAAAGTGACGTCATGAAATTTGCAGGCAAATGAATGGAGCTAGGAAAAAAAAATCCTGAGTGAGGTAACTCAGATTCAAAAAGATATCTATGGCACATATTCACTCATATCTGAGTATCAGCCATTAAATAAATAATGACCAAGCTATACTCCATAGACCCAAAGAGGTTAGGCATAGAGAAAGCAACTGTGGGCGGGTAGGGAACATGGATCTCCTTGGGAGGGAGTGATAGAATAGATTTTATGAATGTACTCCAACTGGAGGCAGGGAAGGAATGGGAGGGTCAGGTGGGAATGGGGAGTAATATGAGACTGAAGGGAGGAATGAGGGAGAGAAACAGCTAAAGAAGAAGGAAGAAGAGGAAAACAGCAACAACCACAACAACAACAAGAAGGAGAAGAACTATATTCCACCAAATTGGAAAATCTAAAAGAAATGGATATTTTTCTTGATATTTACTACCTACCAATGTCAAGATCAGATAAGTAATTTAAAAATTTTATAACCCCTAGTGAAATAGAAACAGTAATTAAAGTCTACCAACAACAACAACAAACACACACACACACACACACACACACACACACACACACACACACACACACACGGGACCAGATAGCTTTATCACAGAAGTCTACTAGATTCTCAGAGAAGAATTAATGCTGGCACTCCGCAAATTATTCCACAAAATAGAAATGGAAGGAACATTGCCCAATTCTTTTTAAAGGTTCACAGCTACCCTGATTCCCAAACCA
Source organism: Apodemus speciosus (assembly GCA_002335545.1). Lineage (NCBI taxonomy): Eukaryota > Metazoa > Chordata > Mammalia > Rodentia > Muridae > Apodemus > Apodemus speciosus. Next base: position 136,144 of record BDUI01000966.1, read on the forward strand.
CATAAAGGCCCCACAGAAAAAAAGAATTACAGAATGATTTTTCCAAATGAATATATATGTGATTTTTTTCAATAAAATATTATAAACCAAACACACAAAAACAACAACAAAAAAGCCATCCACCATGATCAACTAGGCTTTATCTTACATATGCAGGTATAGTTCAACATACAGAGGTGATAAATAGAACCCACTAAATAAACAGACTGAAAAAGAAAAACTACATGATCACCTCATTAGATGCAGAATAAGTCTTTGGCAAATCTAATACTCTTTCATGACTAGGTACTAAAGATATTAGAGATTCAAAGGACATATCTAAATATAATAAAGGCAATTTACACAGGCAGCATCAATCTAAACAAAGTGGTAACTCAAAGCCTTTCCACCAAAATCAGGGAGAAGACAAGACTGTCCACTATCTCCATACCTATTCAATGTAGTACTTGAACTCAACTTATAACTAGAGCAAAAAGACAACTGAAGGAGATCAAGAGGTTACAAATAGAAAGAGAAGAAATGAAAGAAGCTTATTTGCTGATGATTTAATAGTATACATGAGACACTAAAATTTTGACCAGAAAAATACTACAGCTAATAAACTCTTTCAGCAAAGTAGCAAGATACAAAATTAATACACAAAAAGCAGTAGTCTCGCTCTGTAAAAAAATGGCAAATGGACTGAGGAAAAAAATCAGGGAAACAGCATGTTTCATAAAAGCCTCAAAAAATTATCATGTGGTAGCTCTAACATAGCAAGCAAAAACTTTAAGACATTAAAGAAAGAAATCAAAGAAGATACCAGAAGATGGAAAATCCTTCCTATGCTCATGGATATGTAGGATTAATATAAGAATGTCCATTCTACCAAAAGCAATCTACAAACCCAATGCAATCCTGATCAAAATTCTAACACAATTTCTCACAGAATTTGAAAGGACACTTTTCAGTTTCATGTGGAAACACACACACACACACACACACACACACACACACACACCTAAAACAATCCTAAATGATAAAAGGAACTGCTGGATGTGTCACCATCCCTGATCTCAAATTGTACTACCAAGGTATAGCAATAAATAACATGATATTTGCACAAAAACAGACAGAGACACTTCCTCTGGCAATAGATTAGAGCAAACACGAAGATCCATAGCTGAACAGTGCTGACAGTGGGAGATCTCAGAACAACAGTTTCAAATGGGATGTCTCCATCAAATTCCTCCCCTCTGGGCTTGGAGGGGAAACGTCATAGAGGAGGTCAAAACTTTAAGAGCCAGAGGGGATGATGGACATCAATGAATCATCTTCTTAACACAGCAGGATACACACATATGAACTCACAGAGACTGGGGCAGCACACACAGGGCCTGCATGAGTCTGCACCAGATGGGATTCCAGTGTTGAGAAGAGACATAGATATATGTCCCATCCCTAACCCATCAGCTAACTCCAATTGATAGCCACTAGCAAATGAACAGGTAATTTTTCTCCAAGGATCTCCCACTAGGGCTACATATCACTCTTAAGGGTAGCCACACGTCCACCAGTATATGGCCAACCCAAAATAAATTCAATAGCATCTTCGGAAGTCTTTATCTTGGAATGATTGTTGGAGTATTTTTTATTTTAGTTTTTTCCCCTCACAGGTCTTTTGCACATACATTATAGCTTCTGATTTTGTGTTTTTATAGGATTCCTATGTGTACAAGTATGTGTCTCTGCATCTATATAAGTTTTTATGCTTTTCTTTTGGCTCTTTTTCTTCTGTTTGTTTTATCCTATTCCCATTTATTTGGTGTTTATTTTGTGGCAGGTGGGTCTCTAGGAGTCTTCTGCCCAACTGTGCCACTTGACATGGCAGCAGGCCAGTCTCTGTGTCTACAGCCTGCCCCAAGAATTTATTTTCTTTCTTTTTCTTAAGATTTATTTATTTATTTTATGCATGAGTASCACTGTTGCTGTCTTTAGACACACCAGAAGAGGGCATCAGATCCCATCACAGATGGTTGTGAGCCATCATATGGTTGCTGGGAATTGAACTTAGGACCTCTGGAAGAGCAGGCAGTGCTCTTAAGCCCTGAGCCATCTCTCCAGGCCAAGAATCTATTTCGGGCTGAGAGGAAGCTATACAGTGAGCCAGTAAGGAGCTTTCTTCTGTGGGCTCTGTTCCAATTTCCTGCCTTCTTTCTTTAAGGATGGCAGTATAAACTAAAATAAACGCTTTGTCCCTGAAATTCTTTTGGTCATTTTATTTTATCACAGCAACAAATAATGAAACTAGAGTTTCTATAAAATGTCTTGTCCTTGGAGCTGTGACAGAAGTTCTTGTCCTCAATACCAAATGGAAAATGGTGGGGAATGGCCCAGAGAGGTTAGTTGAATGTTCTGGCTTTGCTTCTTGCTATAGTTTCAGCTGCTGTTTCATTGATCAATGAAACAGAAGCAAAAGTGAAGTTTATTATTTCTACGTTGAAGCCATAAGAAAGCTCATAGGTCTCTATTTGCTCTTTGGGGTCTCTGCTAATGCTTTGAAAGATATGTTTCCCAGATAACTAGTCACTGCTTCTCTGAGCTTGGGATAGATATTGAGCTATGTCAGCCAACTACATGGCAGACACAGAAAGTATAACCACCCAACTTCCCCTCATATCCATGAGTAAGAGGAACTTATTATTTTAAGCTAGCAGGTTCTTATACAATTTGTTTAACTATAACTGCATGCGGGTGGTCAGGAAGGAAAACTATTTCTGCACAGGCATTATATACAATGATGAAACTGGGGAAATAGTTGTCAGGAGGCTGTGGCAGTGGCAGGAGTGATGTGGGGTGCGCAGATTTGTAGGGACGGGCCATGGTCTCTAATTCTTTAACGTCCATCTTAATTGCCATCTTTTTATCTGCAATAGACTCTATATTTCCTCACCTAACACTCCTCCATTATAGTTTAATAAGATGCTTTTGTGGGGTTACTGGGATTTCAGAGACTCTGGGAGGAAGATCTCATGGTTGAAAACAAAGGCCTCATGATCATGAGTGTAAAAATGAAAAATGGAGTAAGATGTGGACAGGAAGCAAGGGGATGGTGGTGGAATGGTGAATAGACATAACCCCTGACCTGGGTAATATACACGATGGTAGCCTGGGCATTTTTGGGCTTCCTATTGCACAGAATACAAGGATTATATGGAGATACACCTTGGAGAATGCATCAAAAATTTTGCCAAGGCAAGTACAAGAACCAGGGAGCACAAATGGCTGCCTTAACCAGCAGTTTTCCTTAATATGATAACGTTCAAATCATATTTATTCATTTGTTTGTTGGTTTATTAGTATATCTATGTATGTGTATATATGCGTTACATGCATGTGTTATATATGCATGTGACTAGTATGCATGTGACTAGTATGCATGTGATATGATATGATTTGATATATATGCATGTGATATGATATGGTATGTATGCATGTGATAAGTATGCATGTGATATGACACGATATGGTATGTATGCATTGATATGATATGATATGGTATGTATGCACGTGATAAGTATGCATGTGATATGATATGATATGATATGATATGATATGATATGTATGCATGTGATACATATGTCTGTACCATCCTAGCATGAATGTGAAGTCAAAAGACATCTTGCCGGAGGCAGTTCTCTCATTCTACCACATGAGTCCCAGGAACCAAACTGAGGTTGTTATGGCAGCAGATCGCTTTACCCACTGAGCCATCTCACAAAACCCACAGTTCCTTCTGTCATGAGGCACTTTCTTTCCCTCTCACTCCTCACATCACCACCATAAGAGCAGAGTGGAATGTTAGGAACAGTACATTTATTCTATTGCTCAGCCACTGCAGTAGCTTGCTCATTAAACCAGAACTTTTCCTTTAACGTCTTGCCAGTCATCTGTGGGTTGGAGTCCTCTATTGAAGTATGCCACATGTCCTGTCAAAATAACTTCTTGTAGCTGCACAACAATTGTGGGTGGCCTGTGATCACCTTGTCAGAGTGTCTTTTACACCCAGAGCTGATTGCCAGATCCCACATCCCTTGCTCTCTCCCCCCCACCCCCACCCCCGCCCTCCCTCCCCACAGCTTATGCTCCATGTATCGTCTCCTCTCTCACATGTTTATTGCTGGCAGTTGCTGGGCCAAACAGCAATTTGCAGTTATTTATGCAGCTTAAACCCTATTGTCAACATCCTTATCCTCAATACACAACCATTTCAGAGGGGGGAGTTAAGCTTCTAGGAAGGGAGGTGGGCTGAGGTTAACAGAAGCAAGGCTTCCCGGGGGCCTCAGCCAAAGCACACATTGTGGCYCAGCAGAGCCTTTCCTTCTTGCCTCTCTTTGGGATGGGCTTTCATTTGGAATTAAAAGCAGATCACAGCTTGCTGTTTGTCTGCTATTGTCAGGTCAGACCCAGTACTTAGGGAGAGGGTGGTATCGCTGTGCTTAGAATTTCCTTGGCATTTTAATAGGGAGGCTGGAGTTTGTATTATACCTTCCTCCTGGGCTCTCAAACACCTCCCAAAACAGAACTTAATCCTCCCGGCAGCTGGAAAGGAAGCCAGGTGTGCTGTGGGACAATGTGACACTCACTCCTTCAAGCTGCTTTAGAGAGAGGTACAGCTCAGACAGCACATGTGAGGGACACACAGACTGACACTTCCTTCAGGTCTTTTGTGTTACTTACAGAATGAGAATTCCCCCCCCACACCATGGGTATATGTATATTCCAAAAACTACTTACTTATCTGGGCTGGCATAGCCCCCCACCAAAGGACACAGCTTTGTGAGTAAAAATGGCTTGAATTTAAGCAGCCTTGTAGCCAGGTACTTTTATGTAATACTTAACACAATTGTGCAGACTGCCTCTGAATTTTTATACCCAACAAAGTAAACTGTTTGTGCTCAAGGTTAAAAATCTTTGTCAAAGGCACTGACTGTTTTTAATATCAGACTGCTGGTCAACTGAGGAGACTAGCAAGACCTTAACATGAAAGTCTGCCTTTGCAGACTGAAGTGGAAATTTCTGGTTTCTTTGAAGATTCAATTGTGTCACATAATGTTGCTTGCTTGTTTGTTTGTTTGTTTTCAAGACAGGGTTTCTCTGTCCTGACTGTCCTAGAACTCACTTTGTAGACCAGGCTGGCCTCGAACTCAGAAATCCCCCTGCCTCTGCCTCCCAGGTGCTGCGATTAAAGGCATGTGCCACCACCGCCCCGCCCGGCTGTAATGTTTTTTCTTAAAGCTATCTTATGGGAGGATGTTTTGCTAAAGTGGACACTTGAGAGGGTATGTAATGTTTGTAAAGAGAATAAGTATATCCCAACAAACAATGAACAATACTATGGCATTGGTTCACCTTGCCTTCTTTGCTGATCATTGTTTGTCATGACTTTGTAGAAAGAAACCAAAGAACTTCTCATGACATTCCAGTGGCTTCTTACTGCTTCCATGGACTCAGGCCAATTGTCAGAGACTTGTAGTTTCTACTGGATGAAACTGCCAATGCTGACTTTTGCCAGTGCATCAAGCTACTGGTACTGATTTATGTGAACTGAACTACTGATATCCTGACAATGAAGTTTGGAATCACTCCAAAGAACTATTTCTAAATACCTCCACATCCTCTTTATTAAAGTAGGTTTTGAAAAACTGAAGTGTACAACAAACATCAACGTATTTATTCAATAAATACTTATTAAGTACTTATGTACAAAGCAGTGGGCCACTCTAGGAATTGAGACCCTTTGGGAAGGAACAAACAATGCAATAATATAGCTTCATTTCAAATTGTGTGTGACTTATTGCTACAGTCTCAGGATAACTCATTACTGGACTCTCTTCAACAATTCATAGAAAGGATTTCAATGGTGGGAATGTGTCTGTTGTGATTAGAAAAATATAAAGAGCTATTAAGATATGTTCTACGGGGTGTGGTGAGGTGTGGGGGAATGGGCTGACTTAGTGGGCCAATGCCAAGACATCCCTTCCCCCTGAGGGACCAGCCACATGACAGTATAGCATAGAATAGAGTTTATTTAGGGCATGGGGACAGGGGTTAAGAGGGTAGTAGTGGCAGAGAAAGGCAGAGAGAAGAAGAGAGTAGAGAAGTAGAGGCCAGCAATGACCAAGTGGAGAGGGGGGGAAGGGGGAGAGTAAAGCCCAAGACAGCAAGAGAGAAGCAAGCAGGAAACAGGTCTAAGAAAGTAAGAGGCAAGAGAGAGAGGAGGGGACAAGCGGTCCCTTTTATAGTGGGCCAGGCCTACCTGGCTGTTGCCAGGTAATTGTGGGGTGAAGCATACCTGGCTGTTTTCAGGTAACTGTGGGGTGGAGCTCAGACAGAATGCTAACAGTGCCTACTAAAGTCTTAGAGATAAAGTGTAGGAAGTGGACCTGGGAACCTTAATGTCACTATGGACGGAGGATGGCAGCAGATGGCTGTCAGCAAGGTGAACACACCAGGCAGAGTCACATGACTCTGGTCAACCCACGGCCCTACTACAGGGTCAGTGACCCAGATGAAAATTTAGCCCTGGTGAGATTGCTAGCCAGGAACCACAAATAGAATGTGGATGTCCATTTTCTTAACTGTGGTCAGAAGTTTTATAAGCCTGATTTTGACTACCCCTACAGCTAAACTAGTATTTTAATCAATAAATCCATTATTAAAATACTAGTTCCAAGTGTTGGTACACACCCACTTGGCTTGGAAAACAGTTTACTACCTGAGTTCCTGGTAGTGTACACTTGGGAAAATCTGAAACTTTGAATTTCTAGCAATTTTCAGGTGACAGTGACCCTGATCAGCTGATTCAAGGGTCATATCTGGTGAATTACAAGTTCAGGACATATTTGAGTTGCTCACATCTTGTCTCTCAGCTTCTCCTTTAATAACTCACTCCTGTTGGCATTCCCCACACCTGTACATATTCAGCTCGAGGGACCACGTTTCCCACATCTCAGATGCATCCTGTTTGCCCTCTGTTGATACACTCTCCTTCCATCTATTCAGGTGGCTCATGCTTATTTATCTTTAGTTCCCAAGGGAGAATCTGGTCTTCCTGTGAATCTTCATCATGTCCCGAACTTCATTCCCTAGATTGTGTTGTTAGTAATCATCATGGGCTTATGTCCTGACTGGTCTGCCTGCCTTTCATCAGAAGCTCACCAAGGATGTCATTGTAAGTCTATAGGTGCTAATTTCTTCCAGATATTTGACTCTGCCCAGTATCTATGCTATACTTCTCTCAAGGCCTTTCTCTTAGATTTTTAATTACTATTTCCAACTATCTTCAGTTTCTTAAGTCTCTGTCATGCCACTTCTGTTAAAGTTACCAGATGGCTCTGCCTACTCCTTTATAGATAAAGTAGAAGCCACCAGACAAAGAGCTCTCAGCTTCCAATCACCAAGCCTACAAAATCACCAGCATCTGCAACCCACCCCCTTCCCCGACCTTTTTCTAACAGAGGTACTCCTCTGTTTCTAAAGCTCTTTAAAGACATCCCTCCTTCCATGCTAATGAAAATCTCCCATTGATCAGCATGTCTTCTTTATGTGTCTGGTCCTATTCTTCTCTCATCTTCTCCATCATTTTAACATGTTCAACCCTTGTCTGTATACAGCTATCTTCCTTAGACACCATGTCACCCTGCAGCTATATCTTATTTCTGTTTAGCACTGCCCAACCAAATAATCTTGTAGCTTTTTGTTTCTTATTTACTTCCACAAAACTGTTGCCATATGGGACACTAAGCAACTTTCTCTGATTAAATTAATCAATAGACACATTCCAGCTCCTCCTATCCTTACCCAGTTAAACCTTCCTCCATCTTGAACATCTCTCTTCCAATTTTTTCTCTGACCACCCAGCCTGGCTTCTCCCCATCTAGCTGTGTTTCTTTTGATAAGGGCATGCTCATCTTCTGTTTGAAATGTATTATGTGAAGCTCGGTGATAGATCCTCTTATGTAAATTCTGCCTAGACAACCTTATCTGCCCATTCCTGTGAGTTTAGTTACCACATATACATCAGCCTCCCAACTTCACTGATGAGCTCTACACCCCTCACTTCTAGATTATGACCATCTCCAAACTTGTTCTGTCTTGAGATGCCCCTTTCAAAAGGAAATAGATCCAGGGAACACACACCTGATTCCATACCCTATTTCTATTGCATTCCTTAGTATGTCAACAAACCGTTGTTTATCCTAAAGGCCAAGCTGCCATTTAATATCTCTCAGACTACAGCATCTACAGCCTACAGTTTCCTTGAGGCATTACTATTCCTCTCCAAAGTCCATTTTTAAAGAGTTCTTTAAAAAAAATAAAAATAAAACCTTCCATGGTTATTCCCCAGTGGCTAGCCACTAGCCATCACTACTGGGTTAAGTTTTGGTCTTGTCTTGTCTCCTTGTCTACACTGACCTTCTTTCAGCTCCTCTTAGACTTCAAGCCCCGAGTTCAATGTCTCATCTTTATACCTATCAGGAATGTTGCCTTTATCACTTCTCTACCTGCTATGCACAGCAAATGTCATGTAAGCGAAGATTTTTTTTATACTTCTACATCTTAACGTTTTCTGTGTGTGTGTGTGTGTGTGTGTGTGTGTGTGTGTGTGTGTGTACTACATGCATGCAAGTGCCCACATTGGCCAAAAAAGARCATCAGATCCCCTGGAATGGGAGTTTTGAGTTTCAAATGATGTGGTTTTGGGGAAGCAAACAGAGTCCTCTGCAAGCACATCTAGTATTCTTAGCTCCGGAGACATCTCTTCAGCCCCATCTTTTCTCCATCTTTAAAAGCACATCAGACCCATTTTCCTGTAATCTGCCCTTCTGTAATAACTAAAAGATAAGTTGCCTAAAAGACAACTTTTTAAATGAAACAAAGTGGAGCAAGGTTACCGTCGTGATTCTGATTGCTTGTCCTCTGCATTTGTCTCTTCTCTCTTTAACGTTGCTTTGCACACATTGTTGTGTGTGCTTCCCTTCAAAGGACAAAAGGGTTTGCTCAGATGAGTGCTACCTGGTGTTGTGGGCTGAATGAAAATGTGCCCCATAGGCTCATGTATTTGAACAGTTACTTGGTCTCCAGTGGGTGGCACTATTTAAGGAAGGTATGGGACCTTCATGTGGGAGAGCCTTGCTGAAGGAAATACATTACTGGGAGAGAGGGGGTGAACTTTGGGGGTTTGTAGTCTTACCCTACTTCCTGTTCTCCCTCTGTGCTTCCTACATGCAGATGAAATGTAATCTCTTACTTCCTGCTCCTGTTATTACATCTTCACCATTGTGAACTCCCTCCMTCTGGACCCACAAGATAAGATAAACCCTTTCTTCCCTTAGTTGCTTTTGGTCATGTTATTTTATCTCAGCAATAATTAAGTAACTTGTATACCTAGCTAAGGTTGGGAAAACTTCAGATCCTTATCCTTTCCAACAGTTGACACCACCCTTCATATGTCCATTTACCTTTTAAATTCTTCTAAAATGTACACAGAAGAGTAACCTGTCCCATGCTCGTGTAGAAACTCTCAGCAGCAACATTACATCTAAATCCATCTCTTCCCAAAGAAATGTTTTCAATATCTCTTCTTTTGTTTACCTCTTCTCTATAGTTGTTTACTATTCATTTGGGATATATAATTTTAAAAAAGCCTCTGGACCTTAAATCAAAGAATGGTTAGAACCTCTTTAATAGGAAGATTCCACACACGCCCCCAAATAATCACAGCATGGTTTATCTTTCTAGGACCACCTGATAGTACTGAATTTTATCACCTTCCTGGTGTGGGAAAAGAAGCCTTTTAAAATTCCACTGCAGTGTTTTGAGGCCATATATCCCCCAGGATTAATCACAAATATTTTATAAAGATGAAGTTTCGTTATATCTTTGTTCTTTGTGTCTTGGCTTTTGTTAGCGCATTTTAATTAGGATCTGGTATCTGCAATAAACAGTAAACATAAAGAGCTTTGCAAAAATGTATTAGACTGTTTGTTTTCACACTCTAATGCATATTTGCACAATTTTACCATGAAAAAAGGAAAACATGCTAAGCTCTTGGGCTCTATCCCAAATGTCCTGGAATAGAATCTAAAAATTACTAAAAATGCAACTGAACCTCATCATATTCTAGCAATTAACCTAAGAAACGGGGTCCATTCTCTGTATGAAAAAAACTCCTTCCAGAAAGGGTTTGAATCTCAATAATACATGTCTGATGCTCTCCAAACCTGTCTTCAAACTTGGACTCTTTCCCTCTTGTACTAAAAGAGCTTAATAAACAAATTAAGTCGAGTAACAGTCTTTCAGAGTGTTAAGAAAGCCTCTTTTATAAAATAAAGCCTGGTGGACTGCTAAACACATGCAAAAAGCACAAAACAAGGGTGTGTGTGTTTGTGTGTGTGTGTGTGTGTGTGTGTGATAAAAAGCTGGAGGTTAATAATCTTCCTGCTAAATAGTTTTACCAAAATGAAATGCTACTACAACACAAGAGTTATGAAAAGTATGACTGACAACAGACAGTTTGAGGTTTTTCTTACTGCAGTATACCTCAATACAGAAGGAACACAAACATTAAAATCTGTCCTTGTGGCTCTTGAGTGAAATTGTCATGGGATGACGCCTTAATAGTATTTAACTATGACACAGCTCATAGAAGTGTGAGCATTTCAAGAACATAAAGGGATTTTACTTCTGCAGTCTACCCCTTAATATGTTTCTAAATAAAACTCTGGATTTAGTAATTTATTTTGCCTCATGATTTGCTGATGAAGTGAAACACAGCAAACTATAGATAAAAGGCTCTGTCCTGAATATCAACTTAATTTTATTAGCCTGTGTCACGTAAAAATGCCAACATGAACTGTAAGGAAAGGAAAAGTGCTAGTTTAGAGGTCTCGAATCTAAGTTACACTTGGTGTTTCTAACCCCTCTTTGCGGGAATAATAGTCCTGAATTTAATTAGAAACTGTTTTGTTAAGATTAAAGTCATGTAGAAGTTGAAAAGTTGGATCACACAGATAAAAATGACTCTGAAGTTCTCGGGGAATCTGAACTGGTAAACCTAGATTGTATTTCCTGCCAACTGTTTGCAGGAGGATTAAAAGATGTACAGGAATTATTAGTTTTAGATAAAAGCCAGCATTTTATGAAGCAATTAATTTTTCATTAGTTTCCCATAATTTTGGCAAAAATAGTTTTGTTCCAATAAAACTATTACATTCTAGGAGGTTATACTAAAATACAGTCATTAACTTCACATTAATTTAACCAGATTAATAATAAGCTAAACTACATGTACGAAAGCAGTAATGGTTTTTTACAGAATATATTAGTATTAAAAGGAAAAACTTAAAATGAAAAATAATCTTAAAAAACAGGTCATAAAACTTTCAAGTTCCTCAATATGGTTATGCATTTATTTAAAAGACATTTTGCTGTTTCTTAGCCATATAAAATTAATAGTATAAAGTCTACAGTTAGGTTTTTGCACAGGATTATCYTAGAAGTAACAGACATCATTATTTTTATTAAAATATGTTTTACATTAAAATAAATAAAATATACCTAAGACTCCAAAGCAAACTTACGGTCACTAAAAAACTTCATTCCCAGGTCTACATACTCTCCTTCTCAATGCCAGAGTGTCCCAAGGATTCCATGCAGATTGTCCATTCACCTGGAATAACAGAACCCTCAATATTCTTTTATTACCAGGATAACAAGGAACCCTTGCTGAGACTAGATGAAGGGCCCCAAAGTGCTGGCTGTAGAATGTTTCTAAATAGCTCCACAGATAATCACCTCATCACTACCAATCGGCTCCAGTCTAAAACCACCTATCTCTTGCTCATCTATTTGTACCATGCCTACCATTTCCCTCAAACTCCATTTGTAACCTCATCCCAACTCAGGTTCCATCCTGTGGTCTGGGAGGCCTTGTGGAAAATGTCAAATCACCTGGAATAAAGCCTAGTTCCTCAACTTCGTGTTCAAATCATGGCTTCTACTTCTCTCCTGAGTGACATTTTCCTTTGCAATCTGTTTCGCTCAGCTCTTTGACTCTCCTGTATTCATGTCCTCCCATGCTCATGTGCCATGGAGCAATGATGGCGGCCTTCTATAACATGGCATTTGCTTCAGTGAATTCTTGATTAAAAACTTCTATGCAGTTTTCAGGTTTGTTCTGACTAGGTACATCTCTTTGCTATTTGGTCAGTTCATGCAGTTTTCTCCTTTATGAAGTTTCTCAATTCCTCCTGGAATATTACACTATTTTATGTTCTTCCTGGCTCAGTATAAACCAGAATCATCTAAAGAACCCTGCTTAATTGAGAGGTGCATTTGTCTGATTTGTGTTAGTCCCATGTGGGCTGAGAAAAAAATAGTAAGTTTCAATATGTTCTCTAATGTCCACATGGATTCATACTGTCACCTCCAAAACCTGGTGGTTATTTAGGTTAGTAATGGTCTTATTTAGATCATATTGGGGGCACGCCAAGGATTTAGCAAATATAGTATCCAACATGGGCTCCAACAAAGACATGGTAGAACTTAAAATGAAGAGGCTCAGGATATTAAACTAGGACATAAGGCACCAAATGAGGGGAAAGAGAGATCATGTTTACTTACTTATTCATCATCTCTGCACTAAGTTTCTACAGTAATAAAAGAATATAGAGGGTTYTGTTATTCCAGGTGGTTCTGATGCTCTGATTGGGAATGAACGCTGAATGTCCTGTTCCCTAATTGGTTCTTGATCGATCAATAAAGATGCTAGTGGCCAATGGCTGGGTGGGAGAGGCAGAACTTTCAGGTTTCTGCAAGCAGGCTAGCAGATGCAGGAGGAGGAAAGAGAGTTCAAGGATGCTTCAGAATGAGAAAGCCACCAGCCAGGTGAGATCTCAGGTGGAGTGGCCGTTGACTGCTTCCCTGATGGCCTGGGCTAGCAGGTGGAAGATAAGAATTACAACTAAGCTGAGGGCAGATTCAGAGGTGTTGAACTGGGAGTGAAGATAAGGTCACATTAGCCACAGGAGGCTTAAGTGCCTGGCCATTGAGCTAAAAAGCATATTAAAAATAAGSTACTGTGTGTGTGTCTTTCATCTGTGGATCTAAGGGAACCAGTATGGGGGTTGGTAGCATGGTCTGCCTGGAGCTTAAAGCAGAGTAGTAAAAACTACACGCTACAGGAAGTGTGCCAGACAACGGAAAGATAAACAAATACAATAATTACCACCTTTTTATTAATTTCCAAATTCTTAGTTCCATATTACAACCAGTTTGTTTATAATATATGTATTAGAAGTACACATGAACACATTTTTTTTAAACTTTGTGTTCAGTGCCTTTAAGTTTGCTTTAAGAAGAATAGTTGATCATTGTCTATATAGAAAACCCAAGAGACACAATGGAAAACAATGAAAACTAATAATAGAATTCAATTAAGTGGGAGATTACTGGAAAGAAGGACAAAATTCAATTAATTTCCTGCATACAAACAATAATCAAGTAAAAATTATCCCCATTCATAATTCCAACAGAAAGGACAAAATAGCTAAAAGTAAATCTAATAAGAAATATGTGTAAAGAAAACTCAAATTTTTTGAGGGATATAAAAGACCTCTTGGGTAATTTGAATGGAACACAGTGCACTCATATTAGGAAACTCGCTACAGGGTGTCACTGGCCCAATTTAAACTCTCTAAATGTTTTTAAGAATGAAAACATATCATGCTCATGTGAAAGGATAGAAGAAAATACTCAAAAAAAGAATTGAAAAAATAATTATGTTAGTTATCTACAGGCATGGAACAAATTACCCCCAAATTTAGCAGCTGAAAACTACAAATAGTTACTATTCTAGTGTCTGAATCAGTAATGTAAATTTGGGTTAACTTAACAGTTCTAGGTCAAATTCTTTCAGAAGGATGTAATTGAGGCATCAGCTTGGAGTTCTGGTTTCATCTAAAGGGTCAACTGGGTGTGATCTACTTTCAAGTTCATCTGTTCTTGATTCTGTTCCCCCAAGCCTGTGAGACTAAGGCCTCAGTGGCTACTGTCAGGTTTAGCAGTCCCTGATGTGAGGACCTTACCATGGAGCAGCTCACAAGTCAGCTCAGCTGGTTTCTTTCAAAGTGCTTGAGGGAGAAAGAATTAATATCCAAGAGAGGTCACAGTGAGCTTACAATCTACTCACAGAAGTAGCTTTCACAGCATTAGCTTTACCATGTCCAGGCCACATATTAAGTGAAGAAATTGCACATGGGCATGAATTCCACGAGGAAAAGATCCTAAGAGATCTCTGTCTCAGAGATTATCTACCTCAAAAATGAAGGGAGGGAGCTGGAGAGATAGCTCGATTGTTAAGTGTACTTACTATCCTTGAAGAAGATGGTGATTCAATTCCCAGCACCACACAGTGTCTCAACACACCAACCATAACTCTAGATCGAGGGGACATTTTCCGACTTCCATGGGAACCAGGCCCACACATAGTGCACATACATACACATAGGCAAAACACTCATACTCATAAAATAAATAACTCTAAAAATAAAATACAATGAGGGAATTGTATTAGCAATTTTAGAACATACCATAAGATTAAAGTAATTCAACCAGCATGTGTCTAGTGGCAGCACAAGGAGTCCACGACAAGTAAGAGTACATGTAAGTAACTAACACATGAAAGAATGATCCTCAAGTCAAATTGAAAAGAAAATAAATAATACCAAGAAAATTGGCTGTCTACTTGGAAGAAAAAATTATTGGATTTAAGTATAGGCATATTTTTATTTGTGTTTTATTCATGTGTATGCATGTATACCTGCATATAGGTGTGTTTACATGAGAGGACGGGTATGGATCCCTGGGAACTAAAGTTACAGGCTACCATGAGCCACCTGGCAGGGGTGCTAGAAACCACACTCAGGTCTTCTAGAAGAGCACCATGTACCCTTAGCTGCTCATCCAATCTCTCCAACCCTTTATTGGATTCTTTTTGTGTGTGTGTGTGTGTGTGTGTGTGTGTGTGTGTGTGTGTGGTTTTTTTGGATTTGGGTTTTTTGAGACAGGGTTTCTATGTGTAGTCCTGGCTGTCTGGAACTCACTCTGTAGACCAGGCTGGCCTCGAACTCAGAAATCCGGCTGCCTCTGCCTCCCAAAGGCTGGGATTACAGGCATGTGCCACCACCGCCCAGCCCTTTTTTGGATTCTTAATTCACCCCATGACCAAAACAAAGTTTAGATTTTAAAATCATTAATCATTTACATTTATGAAGAGACAAGAATTTCAAGTCTACCATTCGTGTCTTCTTTCTTTAAAAGGGTGGAATAGCCGGGCAGTGGTGGCGCACACCTTTAATCCCAGCACTTGGGAGGCAGAGGCAGGCAGATTTCTGAGTTCGAGGCCAGCCTGGTCTACAAAGTGAGTTCCAGGACAGCCAGGGCTATACAGAGAAACCCTGTCTCAAAAAAAAAAAAAAAATAGAAGGGGGGATTGGAATACATGAGTGTTTGTTATATAATAGTAATGCTTTGAGTTCCCTTTACACCAGGCACTGTTATATGGTCTACAATTATGTGACTTTACTTGAATTTTCAGAACTATTTTGTAAGAACAGTTTCCTGTCCTAAAGTAAATAAACTAAGGCACAGAGTCACACATCTCGAATATTTATGCTTATTTTATTGACCATGTATTACTGCATAATGAATTATCCCAAACAGCAATTTATACACCAAACATTTATTGTCTGATAGAGTTTCCAAAGCACCTTAAGCAAGTGATTCTCCTCAAGGCCTGCATGCCAGCCAAGGGCTAGTGTCATCTGAAGGTTTGATTAGGCTGAAGATTCTACTTACAAATTTACCCATGAAGAAGTTGGTCTGTGTCTTGTGCTGATTTCTTCTATGAAGACATATGTATAAATTCCCAGCACCCATGTAAAAAGCTAGACATAGCTGCATATTCCTGTAACTCCAGTACTGACGGGGGCAAGGCATGGGCTGGGCGAGAGATAGATAGATCCCAAGAACTCACTGACCAGCCAGCCAAGCTCCAATGTGCATTTCCTGCAGTGAGAGACTCTGTATCCAAATGATGAGGCAGACAGAAACAGAGGAATACACCTAATGCCCTGCTATGGTCTCCACACATATCACATATACACATGCATGCAACACACACAGAAATAATAAAATATCTATGAATAAAAATATTAAATCAAAAATCACAAAGAAAAGGACAGATCCATTAATTTAATCTTAAATAACCAAACAACTAGAGCCATACTTAGAGTTAAAGAAAATTGGAAAAAGAATAGTATCTTATAGTTTGAAAGGCAAATGAATTTCATGTCTCATGGGGATACAAACTTAGATTCTGCATGGAAGTTTTCAATATTAATATCAAAAACCAAGAGACAGAGTATATACAAAAATGTCAATTTTTATGATGCTTAAAAATTTTGAAAAAAAAAACCTAAGTTTCCAAGAGTGGAGAGGGTTTGTTCAATAAATGTTACCTCATTGATGGATGGGATGTTAATGTGCTAGAAGCATATTTACTAACACAGAGGAAATTCATGAGGTTAAATGACGAAAGTCACATTTAAACTTGTACATAAAGCATCACACAATTCTTTTTTACATAATCCTTTATTCCTGAGATTTTAATTTATTTTCCCCTTTCCCTTTCTTTCCTCCAAGCCCTCCTATATAGTCCTTCTTGATTTCTTTCAAATTCCTGGCCTCTGATTTATTAATTGTGGTTATACTCTTATACATATATGTATACACCTATATATCTGTCTTAGTCAGGGTTTCTATTCCTGCACAAACATCATGACCAAGAAGCAAGTTGGGGAGGAAAGGGTTTATTCAGCTTATACCTTCCATATTGCTGTTGATCACCAGAAGGAGTCAGGACTGGAACTCAAGCAGGTCAGGAAGCAGGAGCTGATGCAGAGGCCATGGAGGGATGTTTCTTACTGGCTTGCTTTCCCTGGCTTGTTCAGTCTACTCTCTTATAGAACCCAAGGCTACCAGCCCAGGGATGGCACCTTGATCACTAATGGAGAAAATGCCCCACAGCTGGATAAGCCTAGGATACACACTCTCACAGCCAACTCCCTGATCCTCTGGCTCTTGTATCCCTTCTACCTCCTAGTCCACAATGTTTCCTGAGCATTAGGTATTGAAGTTGTTTTGTAGATGTATCCACTGGGACTGGGCTCCTCAAATCTGCATATTGATTGGTTGTGGTTTTCTGTAGTGATCTCTGTCTATTGCAAAGTGAAGTTCTCTTGATGTGGGATGAGGCCTCCTACACTTACCTTTGGGCATAAAGACAAATATTTAGACTTATTTATTTTTATTTTTATGTTCACGGCTGTTTTGCCTGCATGCATGTCCTGTGTGAGAGTGTCAGATCCTCTGGATCTGGAGTTACAGATGGCTGTAAGCTGCAATGTGAGTGCTGGGAATTGAACCTGGGTCCTCTTAAAAAGCATTCAGTGCTCTTAATCACTGAGCTAATCACTCCAGCCTGTCCACGTTCTATAACTAGTTAGAATGTAGTTAAGAATTATGCTGTTTTGGTAAAATGATTGCAGGTTTTCCTTCAAGATCTATGATTTCACTAGACTTGGGTAATAGGCTAGGTTTCCAGTACTAGGCATGTTTCCCCCCTTGTTAAACAGACCTTAAGTCCAACTAGACAGATTTTAATTATCGCCAAGGCATTCATGTGACTACTGCACCCTCAGGCTAATCTTGTCCTGCCGGTAGTTGTAGTCCATAGGTGCCATAGCTGGATAGGGCTGTTGGTTGTTTTGGAAGCTTGTATGGTGCCTTCTGGTACAAAGAAAGCTAGTCCTCTGAGAGGAAGCCTCTACATCCTGTGTCTGAAGTGCATGGTGTTGTCAGTAATAGGGAATTACCTTGTACCTTCCAAAGGTGACCAAGGGAAATAATAATACTTTAAGCAATCTTAACCCAAAACTCAAAGAAATATACATATACTTATTTTGGTTTATTTTACAGGTAGATTATTAAATGGTATGATTCCTTATTTAGATATCCATATTGTTTTATAGATATGCCTACTACTACCTTACTCTCCTAAATCTAGGTCCCTCTCCCATCCATAATTTGACCCACTCTCCTTGTTTTTTAATTTCCCCGAACAGATCGATTATCTCCTGCTGTTCCCCTCCCTCATCCACTTGGCAATGGGCTTTTTTTTTTTTTTTTTACTTTCCTGGTTTCTGCAGTTAATCCAGGATCTGTAATCATATCTGAAGATTTGGAGCTAGGATTCTCTAAGAGAGAACATTTGATGTTTGTCTTTCTGGGTCTGGATTACCTCACTTAATATAATCTATTCTATTTCACCCCTTTACCTGCAAAGTTCATGGTTTCATTTTTTTCTTTACAGCTGAATAATATTCTACAGTATGTATGTATATTTTCACTATCCATTTTTCTGTTGGACATTCAGGTTGTTTCCATTTCCTACATATTGTGAGTAGAGCATCGATACACCAGCCAAACATCTGTGGATTGGATGCTAAGTCCTCTGTACAGATGCCAAGGAGCGCTAAAGCTGGGTCACAGGGTAGATTTATTTTTCACTTTTTGAGAATGAGTTCCCTTTTGCCAGAACCGCTCCGATGTTCTTTGTAGCTTGTTTTGTTGATCTTTGCATTGACCAGATAGTTTTTAAAAAGAACACAAACTGTCTACATAAAGCAATGCTGATACTTTTATCTGTAAATGGTTCAATTCAAGGGAAGTCTTCCTTATTTTCATGTAGTCTATTTCTACTTTAAAAGTAATGTCAAATCATGTATTTTATTTCTTAGTGAGCACTTAGTCATCTTTCTTTGTCCCTCCAATGAATGAATAAATGGCAGCTGAGTGGAAACTGTTATCACCAGGCAGTTGTCATTAATCCTCTTATATTATTAATCCTGGTATACTGTCTGGAATTTGCATGTTATATATATGAGTCTGTGCATGGCTCTATAGATGCTTTATTAGTGTTTTGATTTTAAACTAAAAAAAAAAAATGCCCAGTAGTACTTCTAACATGAAGATGTGTTCACATCTAGGCAAGTGATCAAAACATGCATGAAATGTGAGCTTGTCCTACATACCTAAAAAGCTCATGGAAACTTGTACTGATCCAGTCTTCATTACTCAAAACTGCACCTATGACATGTGCTTCTGTCACTTTAGAGGTGGACAAGCTCTTTGCCTCCATCTCTAGTGGATTGCATGGATCTTCTCCTGCAGCCTTCTGTAACACTCATGTTATATGACAAAACTTTTCTAGGGAGACACAACACACACATCTACTCAGCCCAGATAGACCAAGTACAGATATAACCAGAGTCCTACTTGGTGAATGAATGAGTCTTATTGGGGTTACTTACAGGCATGTGGGTGAGGGGTTAGATACAGGATCAGAAATGACTCAAAGACAGCTGTGTTGCAGGAAATATTAAGGAAAAAAAAGCAATTCCACACTAGGCCAGCTGGCTCTGGTGGGCTGGCCAGTCAGGCACTGGCGGCATGGCCGGCCTGTTCTCATCTCATGGAGACTTTCCAACTCAGAGCTCCAAAATCTCTCCACCCAGCTTGCTAAGTTCCCACTGCGGGTCACTGCTTTGCAAGCTCCACACTTTCAGTTTCCCATGGCTGGCTGGGGTGCCCTGCCTTGGTACCCTTTCTCTCTAGAACCCAGTCGAGCAGCTGCATGAAGGAAAATACCACAAAACTTAGTTCAGAATCAGTGGTAACTCAGTCGCTGGGTGCAAGAACTGACATTCTAACTATAAGCCATGCGAAATTAAATCCTCTGGTAGCAGATCCAAACAGACCTGCCACATGAAACAGGGTCTGCTATCTACATCTTCACCTCCATCCTGTCCTCCAGCCTCTTCTCCTCTTCTCCCTCTCCATCCCCTTGTCAGAACTGGAAGTCCCACCTACTTGCCCAGTGATTGGTTTCTTTATTCATTAGAAGGGTCACATGAAGTCTGAAATGCAGGATTTACTCCTAACCCAGGCAACCCTTCTTGGGGAAGCTGAATTAGCATCAAAATACAAACCAGGGCACCCCTTTCTGCCCCCCTTTCTGTCCAATTAAAAGACTCTTTGATCTCAGATATCAATTGAGCACAACTATTACCAGTCTGTAATTTAAAAAGATAGACCTAACAACCAGTCCATCATTTTTGTGAGTTAAATAGAACACTCTGTTATCTATCCTAACTTAAAAGACTCATAAATCCATGTTATGACCTGGTTTAGCTTGTATACTATCTGAAAACTATCTTCTCAAATATGTTCTCTCAATGCTAAATAGACTGGGTTGGCTATGAGACTGTAAGTAGTCTTTCAAACCCATCAGAAATCTGAAAACAACCAACATTATCTGAAGATATAGGAAGCCCAACACAGCTTCAAGAAATGAGACAAATTATAGAGACACTGTCTACCTGTACAGTCCCAGTAAGTCAGGAAGTTGGAGCATCAGTCTTCAGTCTTCTGGCCTAGAATATTCTGACAGACCTTGAAAAACAGGCATTAATACAGACTAGCTAATTCTGCCTCAGCAGAACTAAGCTGCCCAACCCTGTAACTTTTTGTTTGATTCTCTGGAATCTAGTTCTTCAGGGGCTCTCCTTTTGTCATGCCTGATCCACATTACTCTGGAAGGTGAATAGGCACTAATCATCTTTTCTAAAAACACAAAGATAAAACGTTTCTCCCAAATCAGTATATCCTTGAGCCAGTAACCAGAAAAAAACTTTATTTTGACCTCTTTCCCAGAGGAATAATATAACCACAAAACTCAAAAACTTGAAAATTAAAACACTCTAAAACAAATGAAGAAAACTAAAATACAGAATGAGCATATTCTTAGGCTTTTTCTATTTTGTCACGTGAGGAAATTAACCCAAAATTTCTGTGGAGCCCATGTTCAAAGGGGCTGGAGAGATGGCTCAGTGGTTAAGAGCACTGACTGTTCTTCCAAAGGTCCTGAGTTCAAATCCCAGCAACCACATGGTGGCTCACAGCCATTTGTAACGAGATCTGACTCCCTCTTCTGGAGTGTCTGAAAACAGCTACAGTGCACTTACATATAATAATAAATAAATCTAAAAAAAAAAGAATATGAGTTATACTGTAGGACTTCAAAACTTCACTAAAACAATTGTTTGCATACAATCTTCCTACTATCATAAAAAAAAAAAACCCTTTGTTTATTGTAAAAACGTACTCTCAGGCCTTTTCTCTAATGTCTCATGTCAGGATAATTAACCCAAAATTCCTGTAGAGCCCGCATTCAAAGAATATGAGTTAGTCAGCCTGTAGACTTTATACCATCTGTCTGTTATGCTCTCTACCTGGAGCCACAGACTTCTATCAATACCTGTTCACTGCAAGCAATTATCACTGAAATTTGGAGTCAGAGACTAATTTTCCCTATCCTAGTTCCAAATCCTATTTGCAGTTTCCCTACCTAGTTGCAAATTCCCCTCATGATTCAGACAAAATCTGTATATAAATCTATCCTAAAAATAGATAATCCYAATTTTATAAATTCACAGGTCAATCAATATCTGCCCGCAAAGGTAGGCAGCTTCCATTCTCAGGATCTCTGACTCAGAGCACCCATCTTGTCTTTTTCACTGCAGGCAGAGCCCTCTTTTTTTTGTTTCAAGGTGCCTGTGCTTGAGTCATGTGACTTGACTCTGCTCCATTTACCAAACCTCCAAATTTCTAACTCATAGGTTAAGAATCTTAAATTTCRTGCTTAGAGTTTTCATACTACTGCCTGCCACCACAGCCTGCCTCGCTGTCACTTGGACCAGACAGAAGGACCAGGTACTGGTGTTGTCCTGAGTTATACCGAGTTTAAGATCGCGGGGGTAACAAACAGCCAGGCAGTAACCTGCACTCAGGAACTGAATAGAACATTGGTTCCTGTAGCCCAGACAGGTGCTGGTTCTGCGCCCTGGGGGATCCTACTCTCCCCGCCACCTCCGCAATCTTTACTACCGGCTCGCATCAAGCTAGCTCGGGCAACCGGGAAACCCCAAGCTTAAGACCACTGGGGACTCAGCGATCTGCACTCAAGAGTTAAGCTGAGCAGCAGGCCCCCCATGGGCCAGCCTGGCTTGGCTCTGAGCACTGCAGGAGATCTTGCACTGCCCGCCACCTCAGCCTGCCATGCTGTTGCTTGGACCAGACAGAAGGACCAGGTACTGGTGTTGTCCTGAGTTATACCGAGTTTTAGATCGCTGGGGAGACAAACAGCCAGGC
>BDUI01000967.1:24886-36393 GCA_002335545.1 Apodemus speciosus
CGTGGCTGTCCTGGAACTCACTCTGTAGACCAGGCTGGCCTCGAACTCAGAAATCCACCTGCCTCTGCCTCCCAAGTGCTGGGATTAAAGGTGTGCGCCACCAACGCCCGGCTCTCCCTCCTTTCTTAACCTGGTAGGTTGCTACCCACTCTGCTAGACTGAATTTGAAATGTCACTTCCTCTGAGGCATCTCTGGAGGCTCTTAGAGCAGAGTTAACTGTCAGTATCCATTCTAGGATAGTCCAGAGACTGTGCTGCGGGACTGCTGGGGTAACGTGTTTTCAATCTCTGGCTTCCCTGGACTGGGAGCAGAGCTCCTGGCAACACTAAGAGTGCTCACTGACTGGATGCTGCTGCCTMAAAAATGTCTCTTCCCAACTCAGCACTCCCGGCTGTAACGCTCTACACCATGCCGTGAGCACAGCACTGAGGGTCACGCTCACAGGCTCGGCTCTGGGTCTCAGCTTTATGTAGATAAGTATCTAGGTGTCCCCTAACTGCTGAGAAATAACTATTGAAGTCCCTTTCTGTATCCCCTTAGCCGTGTCAACATGCTTACACTTTATGTTTCTCTAGAGAGAACACCTTGGAAAGCAATCTTTAAGGCAGCAAGAAACAACTTACTTTATTTCGATCTTGTACAACCAGTACTTTCTTGGTACTATCATCGAATACAGCACCTTTTGAGGGGGAAAATAATTGCAAAATATTAATTTCATTTACCTTCAAGTCCTCCATACTAACTGGTGGTCACCCATTAAAATCCCTCCTTTGAAGGCCTGGTTTAGATGCCTCAGCCATGAAGACTGTAAAACATCTCCTGCAAGGAGGTAATTGTTCAACTGACTAGTGTTCTGTCTCCCTCCCTCCCTCTTTCCTTTCCTCCTACCCACCTCCCTCCCTCTCCCTCCAGATCTCCCTCCCTTCTAACAATTTGGAATGCGTATGTTAAATCTGTATAATAATTATCTGCATGACTTGTCTGTGTCTCATGACACAGATGATCTTTTTTTTTTTTTTACCCTTTAGTAACATTTCTTTGGTGATTACACAGCTGAGAGTGCTTGCTAAAGAGTTCTCAGTAGACAGTCTAAAGACACTGTCTACTGAGAACGTAGAACCTTCTCTTTCTCACAGGTTGAGAAGTTAAGAAGTCCAGGATCAAAGTGCCAACATACAGATGTCTTGGAAGAGCTAYTTCTCACGGAGAACAGTCCACGCGGGCCTAGGCTGGGCCTAGGCTGGGCCTYWCAGCACTGTTAACAAGGGCTCCGGTGCCTTATGAAAGCTTTGCCCACAGGACCCAGCCACCTGTGCAGGTCTCACCTGATATTGCCGTCACCCCGGGGATTAGGATTCTGACACGATTCAAGCATTCCCACTGCAGTGCTTACCGCACTGAAGACGCACTGGACTTCTGCTCTAACTCTTACTTCTTGAAGCGCGGCATAGATTTCRGGTCCCTGCTTCCTGGCTGTTGGGATCCCAGCTGTCTCAGTACCCATGAGGGCCTGTCCGAAGCCAGTCACATTTCCGTACTGTGTGTGCATCCACCCTCCAGCACATGCGCGCCTCTGGAAGGCTTTGTTTTTGTCTGCCTAAAGCTCCAACCCAGCGCCTTCATTCACTCATCCATCATACGCTGCCCAGTGCACCGTGGACTCTGCTGGACGGCAGGACCCAAACCACTGCCCTTCCTCATCTCTCTTTACTGTTTAGATTTCCCCTCTTTATCTTAGCATGGGTGGTTTGCCTACAGAATGTTGTACTATGTGCATGCCGTGCCTCTGCTCAGCGGGGGTGGCAGGGACTGGAGTTACAGATGGTTGTGAGTCACGTGGGTGCCGAGAATCAAACTCCGGTCCTCTGGAGGAGCACCCGGAGCTTGTGACTGCTGAGCCATCTTTCCAGCCCCACTTTTTAGTATTTTTATTTGGGCAATCCTGGGTCAAAAACATAAATGACACTATAACGATTTGTACTAGAATCCTTGAAATGGGCTAACTTCAACATATCCTTATGGGAAGGTATTTTCTATATATTTATCGGTTCTTTTAACATTCCTTTTTGAATCTGTGTAACGGAGAGAAGTCCTTTACGCATTAGCTGAGCTCCTATTATGCGTAAGGCATCTTACCAGGTGCTGGGAACACAGTGGTAAGCACAACACAACTTCCTGCTGTGTGTGGAGCGGAGGCAAATGAAAGCTAAGTCATTCAGGACAGAAAGTGGAAAAAACGACCACAAATCAACATGCATGGGGAAAGAGAGCTTGCTTGTATCGAGGGGCTGGAGAGATGCTCAAAGGTTAAGATCCTACACTGCTGTGGCAGGGGACCCAAGTTCAGTCCCCAGCACTCCCTTCAGGTGGCTCAGAACTACCTGTAACCCCAGCTCGCAGATCTGATGCTGAGTCCTAGTCCCCATGGGTTTGAACCCCTCCCTCACACACACACATTCACCAATAAAATGTATTTTTAAAATTCGAACATTAAAAAGTAACTAAAATGCAGTGAGTGCATTAACTCCAGTGAGGAAAGAATCATGAGAGGTAAATCCAACCGGACTTTCCAAAGGACAGAATGCCACAAAACCTCTTTTTAGATCTGAAGACCTGTGATTATCCAGTGTCTCTTTTCTTTCCTGTATTCACCAACAGCATACACGCAGGGTGAGAAGATTTTACGCATACTTGGAGCGGCCCCTGCTGGCCACAGCATAAAACTGAACCAAGACAAGACTGGAGTTAAACAGAAGTTCAGAAAGCATATTAGGCACGTGCTGTGTCTCCTGTGTAGTCGGTCGGAGCTCAGGTGTCTGTCACGTGGTCACATGGGTGTCATAAAAAGTGACCGGGTCCACACAGCCATCAGTGGGAGATCTGGGCTTTATTCCAAATGGGCACTCTCATAAACTGCACTGCTCCATCAAGTCATAGCAATGGCCCCCTACTTGAAGATGCCATCATCCGTCTGTCCGTCCGTCTGTCCGTCCGTCCGTCCGTCCACCCACTAGTCCATCTGTCCATGGCATACTTGGTTCCTGCTTTGTACTTGCTCTGTCTTTAGCCCGAGAAGACATGGCGAACAACACACAAAATGGCTGGCTTCATGGGTTTTGCATATAGTTGGGGAGAGTAAGTACATGTATAACTTTGGGTTGCACTGGGTGATATTTAAAAAAATCTGGATAAAGAGTCATAGACTGGTGGACTGACATGGGGGAGCTCCCTATCTTAGACAGTAGGTTTGGGAGGTTTTCAGACGTCAGTAAAATGCTTCCCAGACGAGCGTGGGGAACCGAGTTCAGATCCCTAGCAGCCGGGTACAGTGAGGTGCATAGGTGCCTCTGTAGACAGATGCAGTGTTAGGAGGCGGATGGGACCCGAGGAAGGACAACCGAGGTCGTCCTCTGGTACCCGCCTTGCACACACAGGCACAAAATGSTTTTGCATGACTTTCCAATGATGCATTAGGCCATCATCAAATGATTGGGTAGAATCTTCCGAGGCAGAGCCCATGGGACGTTTCTGAATGTCCGTCTGCTGCAGGGCAGGAAGGCTACAGATCGGTATTCCTGGACATCCCCACCCCTCCTTTACAATGCCGTAGGTATGCAGGCAATACACGTAAAGCCATGTGTAAATTATAGGAATCAAAACACCAAATTACTAAGGTAATAATTAATCTGCATTCTTTTACTTATTTAAGGATTCCTTACTATTTTAGTTTTTTTACGCCCCTTAGAAATCCAAGGATTTCCTGGGAACAGCAGTAGCAACAGCTGGCAGAGAAATTAGTAATCAGAACTGTGGGAATAGAAGTAGCCATTCATTTTAGAAAACCCTAGGAGATTTTGATGCCATTGGCCATGAGAATTCCCTGTTCTGAAGCTAACTGTTCAAGGCTCTACCACAGTTTCACTGTTCTATCTTAAATCGCTACCACTTGACACATTAACCATGTAAAGTCTTAGGAAGTAATAGTCGAATAAGCATATGGTTAGTTTGCCTTGCTTCAAGCTCAACCTAAAAGTTTTCCTACACAATGTCATAATTTAGCACATATTTAGGCTGAAACAGCCATGAACTTCATTAGAATCAAAATGGGGTTCCTTGTGCCAATCCTAACAATAAGAAATAAAGCTGGGAGGTTATGAAGAGCAAGTTCTTAACATGAACGCCTGACAATAACTAGCACTCAAGACTGCTGGAGCCACAGCTGGCTGCGGCCAGGAAAGACACACTCCACGAGGGCACGCCCAACCTCTGACCAACGCTACTACGCTCCTTAATGGCCGGGCCCACAGATTACTCTTCAAAGTACCTGAATATTCTCAATTTTATCGTTTGAAACTTTTTCTTGCCTTCTTGAACATGCTCCAGGTTGACTGTGCCACACGTGTCTGACTGCAATATACTCAAATCACCACAGCCTCTCTCCACCAAAAAAGTTACTTTCTGGAGAATTTCATGTTTATTTGGAGTGACCTATGCGTTAAGGAGTGTAATTTATTTCCTTATCCCAATTCAGCGCCGCTACTGAGAATGGGAGCTCAAATAGCTGTGCGAAGCACGTGAAATGTGGCCTCTGGGAAGCCAGCTGCTCCACCTGTCTTCTATGCCACCCTGTAACTCACGGGCCAGGCACCCTTTCTTTTCTGAAAAGCACAATGCCACAGTTGCACAGTGAAGGGTCACACGGCGCCTGCTGACCAGCATTCACTGACAGACTAGCAGCCCGGCTTCAAGGAGACATGGTAAACCTGTGAAAAGGTAGTTCCTGGGGTTATGAGTCTGAAACTGACCTGCAACCCCTACTTGGTGTGTGGCATACCCCGGGAGTCTGCTGGGTCCTTCTCCCAGCCACAGCGTGAGCGTTGAGGAATGCGCTTCTGCATGGTGGAAGCCAAAGCCCAGGGAAGCGGCAGGGGCGATGAAGCGGCTCTGCAGGATGGGGATGTGTAGCCATACGGCTATCCTTCCTTCCGTTCGCCACTGCTGAACGGCAGCTGGAACGCAGAGGGAGAAGACATAACCTGTAAAGCGTTGGCATGAGATGAAAGGGCCCCACGTCTCTGAATTGCCATAGCCCAGTTGTTTGTGTGATTCTCCGCCCATCACAAGGCTGGTGTTTATAACCAAGACACCCACATACAGGCCCGGCACACGACAGGCTCAGCCACTGTGGAATGGACAAAGAAACCGGTTACCACGCCATTCTGGTGCTTTCCTCTTCTTCCCAGAGCTGCATATGCTATGGCGTACTCTACCGTGGAGCCAAATCCCCAACCCACCCCATTTCTCTTAATGCCCTTGATTTTAATCTTCATCAATGATGATGAAAGGCTTTTTTACTCTTATGGAAGAGTTCTGATGTTATTCTTGGTTTACAAACTGCAAGGTGGTTAAAGATTAGAAATTTAAAAAAAAAAAAAAAGCCAGAACTATCTATTACTAGCCTATAGAGAGGAATATTCTTTGTGATTTTTGCATTAACATGTCTACATCTTATATTGTGCCTTTTATCATACATTACATATTCGGCAGTCTATCGTTAAAATCCCTTCTATGAAAGTGCGGTCCCCAGTAGCACCAGCCTCCCTTACGTACCCTACACGCTAACCAGCCGGCCTCTGCTCTTCATACTTATTTACCTTATTTAAAGGAACCGTTCCTTTTTTCTCCTCTAGTAATGTGGCTTTCCCTCCCTTCCCCGTGTCCACAGCTTGTATGATCTCCTAGAAGCCCAAACTCTTCAGCAGTCTTTCCTGACCACTGCTCATATGCTATGATGTGAGCTTAAGACCATATGAAGTCTGTGTGACTTATTAGAACATAGCAAGCATCGCCAGACRGCATCTACTAACTAGTTTTCTAGTCCTAGTTAAGATGTCATGAATTTGCAATTCTCCCACTAAAAGCAGGGCAAACTCTATGCGATTCCAGGTACGGTAATTACCTCTGTAACCCTGGAAGCAAGGTGGGAGGGTCATGTGTTTGTAGCCAGCTTGAGCTATCTATAACATTTGGGCTAAGTATACTGTACTCCTAATATCTGAATTGTATCAAAACAGTAGTAACGAAATAGTGACCTTCATGTACAAATGAGCCTTAACATCCATTACTAACTCATCACAAACATGGTCTAATCTCCTTGAAGCGACATCTAATCAGGCTTTCTTCTCAGATTTGCTCCTCTTTACGGGCCCGGCCAACTAGTTTGGTTTGATTCCATCAAACAGAACTATTGGAAGCTCACAGAGCAGTGTGAAGAAAGCAAGGACCAGAGCCAGGGGAGGTACCCGTTGTCTCTGCGCCTCAGCGCCATCATCTTTCAACCGGGATGAGCATATACTTTCCAGTTATGGAGATGAAATACATTCCGATTTGTTAGATTCTTAAAACAACGATAATGACAGCGAAATGTTTTATTAAAGGGGTTCAGTTCAGGGTGCCTTTGATCACACTTATCCAATATCTAGAGCTGGCTAGCATTATTCCCCTAAGAAGCCTTTTCAGTGGTCATTTGATTTATGAATGCCTGGTAAAGTGTGCGTGGCACAGTCTTGGACTTGAACCCTGGAGTGGTGCTTAGACTATCATCGGTCACTGGGAAACCCTGTCTATCTACGACAAACGCTTGTGCACATTATCTGGGGATGAATTGATCTGATCCTCCTACTGGGGATATTGTTGAAGTCTAAGCACTTACAAGCAGGAGAGGTGATGTGAAGTAGACTGGTTTGAAGATTAAACATCATCAGAGACACTAACTTGCCATGTTTTTTGCTCACAGAATAAAGATCATTTGTGGTTTCCTGGTTATGTGAAAGGATCTTTTCCACTGCCAAATTTCCATGCTATGCCTTCAGTTTGAAATACAGGTTGCTCTAACAAATCTGACTTATCCCTAAGTGAGGGCTCCTTCACTCAAGCTTCCTTTCAGATAACTGGGCTCACCGTTCAGAGCCAGTGATGGGTTCCTATTGAAAACTGCAAAGCTCAGTGGGTAGTAACCAGCACTGGCACCCGTCCCGATCAGGAGACAGTTGTGCCTGGCAGAGCGTGTGGCAGAATTGAAGTACCAGCAAAACTAAGGCTGCAAGGTAGCAAGCACAGTGAGGTTGTCAGTGTTTACTAAGAGTTAAGAGTGTGGCCGACATCGTGCTAGGCGCCGCGAATCTCGCGTCAATCTCAAGGGCAAGTATCCAGGGTTTGGGCCCGGATGTGGCTGAGGTCACAGCGAGGGGACGGTTGGGTGTCCTTTCAGCTCACACCATAGAGCCCACACGCTCCGCCCTGGTTTCTGGGGCCCGAGACCCGCACTTGCCCTGCAAGAGCCTCCGGAAGGCGGCGGCATCCAGCCCGTGCAGCGTGCGGTGCCGCGACAAGTGTACCGAGACGCCCCCAAATCTGTCCAGCTCGCCTTGCAGCTCGCCCCCGCAGGAATCCGGGTTCTCCAGGCCGCCCGAGGCTGTGTGCCGCCAAGTCCGGAACCTGGCTCCGTCCGCATCGAGCAATGTGGAGAACCAGGAACGGGTTCGCTTTGCCCACCACATCAGCACCTTTCCTTTCGGACTCTCGCCCTGTCCTAGTTCGCCCCTTCCCGCCCCGCCCCCATCGCCTGACGTAGCCTTGTCTCAACCCGGCCCCGGCGCACGCCCCGCCCCTTCCCGCCCCGCCCCCATCGCCTGCGGTAGCCTTGTCTCARCCCCGGAGCACACCCCGCCCCTTCCCGCCCCCGCTCTCGTGACCCCGTGCTACCTCTCCTCTTTCCGGCGATCGCCCCGCCCCATCTCGCCGCGGACAATCTCCGGCGTCTTCCGGAGCTCGCTCCGCCCCTTTTCTCTGGGAGGAGGGCCGACCGTAAACTCTCGTAAAGTGTCGCCATCCGCTAAGCTTGAGCTGGAAATTTCCATTTGGCTGAGCGCTTAGTGGACCTGACTGTCCTCGACAGGTCTGGGACGGAGAGGAGAAACTTTTGCATTATTTTTTGTTGTTGTTGTTACTTTAATACCACCCGCATTTGCTTCCGGAGTAGGCAAAGCAACGGAACAACCGAAGTTCACTTTTTAAAGGTTCGTAATGTAAACGGCGGTTCCTACGCCCAGCCAGTCTTCCTTTATGAAGCGGTGTCTTGCGAGACCCTCGCGAACCGCCTCAGCCTTGTGGGTTGCGCTCTGCGTGGAGCATTACGGCGTGCGCGCCGCGCCTGCTGACCTCTGACCCGGAAGTTTTATCCCCGTGCCGCGCACGTTGAGCCGGCTTTGGGCTGCTTTTCTCCGACAGCCTGCGGTCATGTCTTCCAAGAAGAACAGAAAGCGGCAGAAGGAGAGCGCGGAGGGCAACTCGCCCTCACTCTCTGCTGCTGCTTCTCGCTCGGGGACCTCGACTCCTCTCGCCCAGCCGAACCTGGCGGCGCCGGGGATGCTGGTGGTGACCAACTTCCTTGAGAAAGGTGAGGAAAGCGCGGGCAGCCGGGAGGCTGAGGCGCCTGAGGGGAGCGCGGCGCGTGGAGGTGGGCGTGACACGGGAGCCCGCGGACCGCTGGGCCGCCGGGCCCGAGCCGCCCGGCCCTCATGGCAAAATGCTCAGAATTTTCCTTTTACTGTTTATTCCTGCTGGCTTACTTTGGGAGTTCTGGGGGTTGAGCGCCCGGGGCCTTGCGGACGCCACGCTTGAGTAGCAACGGAGCTATGACCGCACTCGGGATGGCCGTGGCTCCTTGGAGACCCCCTGGCTAGTCCGCGCCGCAAAAATACGGTTCTCGCCCAGAAGACGTAGCTTGCGCTGCGGAGCTGGCTTTTGACTATTTAATCCGTACCGCCGAACAGCGTGGTGGCTTTAGGAACAGCAGTGTTTGTTTAGTTCTTGCTGTTGACGAATTGCGCGCTGGTGTTCGTCCTAAGTTCTCCCGTCACGTGCGTTGCTCGTGTAATTTTCCCAGAAGCCGTGATGCGTGAGTGCGTGGCGATACCCGTTTCACAGGGTAGAAGAAGCTAACGGAGTTGCATCTGAGCTACGAGTTGGCAGACTCCATGTTTGAGTTCAGATTTCTTTGATTCTAGAGCCATTGTCTTCGATGAGTTTTGTTGGCTTGGTGAATAGACAGACTTCACGTCTGAAAAGTCATTCACTTGGTAAACCTTTTAGCGTGTATGATGTGTAGGGGGGTCTGAAAAATGGAGCAGACTGACTAGRGACATGGRTTTTATGTCCAGAAAGACTTTTCAAGACTATCTTAGCCTTAGCAGTGTTTTTAATCTGCCATAGCAGTCAGGACATAGCTTGTTCTGTTCTGCAGATTCAACATCTTTTCAAGTAGTTCCCTTCCCATTGTCACTTACACATGTCAATTCTCTAACGTCTTAAACCACTGGAAACGTTCCAACAATGTCTTWCTGTCACCACCCTCTCTCTACTTTGTCTACTCAAATGGAGTGTTCTCTGCCTGTTTGTCAGTCACATACCACAACTTGCATGCCATCTACTCTTGGTCTTTGTAATGGTCCCAGATGGTCTCTGTTGTCAAATCAAGTGGATGGTTTTCATTACCTGCCTTTTGACTCTGTAACCTTTGGCATTGTTGATCTTGTCTTCCTCAAAACATCTCACTATTTATTTTCCATTACACGTTCCTAGTTTTTCTCCATGTGCATTGGCAGTTATTTTCTCTRTAGGCTTATCCTTTTTCATCTGATTCTGAAATACTGAAGATTCTGAATTCTAAGTCTAATACCCTCTTCTCTAAATATTCTTTAAGGCAAGCATATTCAAAGCTAAGTTTCCCATTTATATTCTCTTTGATTTTGATCTTATTTTTGTACAGCATTCTGAGTCTTGATTAAGTTGTGTTTTACACCAGGATTTCTCAAACATTTTATGTAGCAAAGTTAGAAATGTTCAGTAGGTTACAGATTGACACTTTMATAAGATAGTGTAATTAGGGAAAGCCTAAGAAGCAGAATAATGAAATTTATTGTGTTCATAGACACAAACTTTTATCTGCTTGTAGTAAAAGTTTCTAAGTGATTTTTTTTCTTAATTTAGCCTTATGAGCAAGTAACAAGTAGTTTGTAGACTATACTTTGAATAGCTCTGTCTGTTACCTCTTCCCTTTAGTTTTTCAGTCACTTTAGAATCAACTTCCTAAGTCGTCGTCCTCTTCCAGTAATACAAGCTTTAGTCCTTACAAAATTCAGAAACCTAGGGGCCAGGCATGTACCACCCATTCTCACATCCGTGCTTGCTCCATTGCTGATCTTGTATGTCATCCAGATAGTCTCCGTATTCCTTTTCATAGCATCCCTGCTGCTTCTCAACAACTCAGACAACATCCTTTCCCACCTGAACTACTACAATGGCCTCTCAGTTTTCACTTTTGTTCTCTTACTCTTTTTCTTCTTTATAGTCAGAATGATCGTTTAAAATAAAAATCCTGTCATGGTTCTACTATGAATCCCTATGGGCTCCCATTGCTGTCAGGGTTATGACCAGCATCTTGATGCAGTACACTGTCTTCCTTAAGCAACCCTCTTAGTCTCTGAAGGATGTGTCATGCTCCTGTCTATCCTCAGCATTTCTGTRTGCATTTTTTTTCTGTTGAGAAATACAAATTCTCTTCCTATTTAATTATTTCTTATTCCTTCATACCTGAATGTAAGCAGCACTCTTTTGAATAGYAGTTTCTAATTCTTCCAAATTAGGTCAGATCACACATAATAGGCTTTGCTAGGTCTCTCAGTATTCTATTATTGTATAATTATAGTTTGTAACTATACAGTTACTCTGTACTGATTTAATAATTTATCCTGCTAGATTATAAAATTCCATGAGATAATAGAGCAAGGGTAGATGGTTGTTTGAAATTGACTTTATGGGCTAGTGAAATGATTTAGTGGGTAAAGATTTTAAGGACAAGAGTTCAGATGTCACCCATGTAAAAAGCTAGGTGTGGGAGCTGGGAAGATAGTTCAGTGAGTAAAAGGACCTGTGTTTGAATCCCCGGCACCCATGTAAAAAACCGAGTATGGCTATATGTATGTCTTGTAACCAAATAATTGGGGCTAGAAAGGTCATTGGCCCAGATTGGCCAAAAGCTGTCAAACTTCTTTCTGATTGAATAAGAGACCCTGTCTCAACACACTAAACACAAAGCTATTGTGTGGTGGTGCATACCTGTAATGCATGGGGAAACTGTCCTAGTTTTCTTTCCATTGCTGCAATAAAATACCCGAAAAAGCAGCTTAAGGGAGAATGGATTCATTATGGCTCATAATTCCAGGTTATAGTTCATCATCAAAGGAGGTCACAGTGGCAGGAGCTTGAGAGAACTAGTCACATCACATTGACAGTCAGAGCAGAGAACAGTAAGTTCATGCTTCCTTTTGAATGTAATGTGACCTGTTCTAGACTGCTGCTTTGAATGACAAGTGACAACATGCATGGAACCTGCATGGTATAAGGAAAGAATGGACTCCTTAAAGTGACCTGTTCTGCCACTTAC
>BDUI01000967.1:40633-60419 GCA_002335545.1 Apodemus speciosus
CTGACCCAGATTTACGTTAACAAAAGTACGTTTTCATAATTTAATGTTTATGTAAGAGTCCAAAAACATTTTCTAGTTGTCTTGAGTTAAAATTASTTTTCTTTTTTTATATATCTGAGCTTGTGTTGTGTCATTATCCCGGTTTTCTGTTTCAAATAAATAAATAAATAGATAAATAGCCACTTAATAAATATTGAAAAGCAGAGAGGAAAAGTAAAGAATATAATGTTGAGAATGAGTTTTATATAKCTGATGCATACAGCTTGAATAAGAATGCATTCKAATGCTTGGTCCCCAGCTGCTAGAGCTGTTTGGGAAGGATTAGGAGGTGTGGCCTTGTTAGAGAAGTATGTCCTGGTTGTGGGCTTTGAGGCTTCAGGCACCTCATCATTCCCAGTGAGGAATTTGTACAGCTATGCATCTCTAAAGGAGATAGTGATCTTGAGTACTTGAAGATACTAGCTCAGGTAAGATTCTGCTTGGGCTGCTGCAGAGAGCAGGAACATCAAACATGCTAAGGAATTTGCCTGAGCAAGCTTTTAAAAATAAGAGCAGTGATTTTTAGATGTTCCCACTTCTGTACTTCCTACACACAACTCTCTTGTTGGAGACACTGATGACTAGGAAGATCCCAAACAAGTCCACCAATTGGAGACCATTTTCAAATATAAGAGCCCTATTTTTTCCTTAGGCAAGTCTTTCAGAATCAAGTTCCATTGCAGTCAGTACTCTTACTTTTCCTTCCTGTTCRTACCCATCCTCTTCAGGTGATGTACTGTACAGGATTTGATTTTTCTAAAGAGCTAATGTGTAAATTACAGAAAGGGAATGAAAGTAGCTGAGRACAAAAGCCTTTCTCTTTGCTAGGCGAGTTCATAAAGGGAATGATTAATTAAGGCAAGTGTTTTTCAAGTGTGTCTGATGTCCTTCTGATTAAAACTTATGTACAATATGTACATTTATGTGTGTCCCTAAGTAGATGGATATCTATACATACACACATATGTGTGTTTACCTGTACATGAAATATATTTGGATGAGAAAATGTTTTACAAAGCAGTATTTACCATTTCTCTGCAGTGTAYTCTAACATTTCATATGGGCTTAGTTTCCTGGATGTCTATCGGATAGTACCCTATGTGTTGAAGATCACTGACCTTAGCTATTTTTTTTTTAAGTTTTTAGATTCTTTTTACTTTTCCTTTTATTTATTTTTATATGTGTGAGTACACTGTCGCTGTCTTCAGCTGTACCAGAAGAGGGCATCAGATTCCATTACAGATGGTTGTGAGCCACCATGTGATTGCTGGGAATTGAACTCAGAACCTCTGCTAAAACACTCAGTACTCTTAACCGCTAAGCCATTTCTCTAGCCCCTGACCTTCAAGTAATATGTATCTGAAAAGTGTAAATCAGTTCCAAAATTGTGTAAATCATTTGTTTTGGGGTTTTAAACAAATTGTTCTATTGGTCTATAATATAGCTATGCTTGGCACTTTTTCTGTGGTTTGGTGTACCTAATGATGATTTCTGTTTTTCTTTGCTCTATAGTGACAAAGATAAGGAAATTAATGAAGAAGAACTGACTGGATGTATTCTGAGAAAACTAGGTGAGACTAATATTTTCTATTGTTTTCCTGAGTTTTAAGTGGTAAATGAGCAGCAAAAAGTGCTCATAATCATATATAGTCCTTAAATGGCTAAGTGGATATTCTCAGTACCCATTTGAAGACAAAGCCTGTGATAGAACTGAAGTTATGTGTGTGTGTGTGTGTGTGTGTGTGTGTGTGTGTGTGTGTGTGTTATGTCCCCCTCAATGTTTGTGGATGTGCATGTACTGTCTCCCAATTATTTGAGTCCTGACATTCTATTTAATGGTGGGGAATGAAGAAAAGACAAACACAAGAGACATGTGCAGAAAAGCTGGGGTCAGATGAGAAAAGCTGGGGTCAGATGGGTGCGTGCTCACTCTGGTGAAGTGGCATGCACTATTGTCAGTAGACAGGAATCCTCAGCATGTTTATTAGGTATAACAACGAGGGAGGGATTTGCTAATCTGAGTAAGATGTGTATAGGTTGATAGTCTTAGGTTGTAAATATTTGGGAGGAAGAGGAAGCTGTGATTGCTAGTTTTTATATATACTTGCACTAAGGAACCCCCCCCCCACACACACACACACACACATCAGGAGATCTCTGCTGGCCATGTGAGCCTGCTCCGTATGGGGAATAGCTTTGCTAATGTACAATGGGTTTTTGGCTTTCAAGTCCTTGTCATAGCTGTGCCCTTGTCAGCGGTACATATTGACTCAGGACTTAAGTCACTCAGGGTTTCCTCCTCTCCCTAGGTGAGCACATGATTCTGTGCATGCATGTGTGTGCTTGAGTGTACATGGAGGCCAGAGGCTGGCATTGGGCACTTCAGTCTCCACCTTCTTGATTTATTAGAAAGATTCTTCAACCGAACCTGAAATTCATGGGATAAGCTAGACTAAGTTGATCAGCATGGCCAAGCATCCTCCTGTCTCTGCTGAGATTACAGGAATGCGTCAGTGTACCTGGGTCTTTGTATGGGTGGGTGCTAGGGGTCTGTGTTCAGGTCCTTGTGTTTGCTCAGCAAGCACTTCACTGTTSGAGCCATCTCCACAGCCTTAGAACTGAGACATACTTTCTTCTTTTAATATTTTGATTGTATGTGTAATAAAGTTTGCATATATGTATGTATACCACATGAGTGCCTGAACTTTGTACTTGTTGGTTTGAGTTTAGTTTTTTGGTAAATATGAACTTTTGTTGCTATGAATATAGAATTTTGGCTTTACTGACCTACAGGATTTAAAAGAATGATCTTTTTTTACACAGCTGATACTGTGTGATATGTGCCCTCTATTTTTTGTGACAGTTACTTTTATTAGTGTTCCAGTTTTGTTAATAGCAAATATGTTGCTATTAAAAACGTTAAGTGGAACATTTATGCTAATGTATATTTAATCAATTGTTTTTTAGATGGCAAGATTGTTTTACCAGGCAACTTTCTATACTGCACATTCTATGGACGACTCTGCAAGTTGCAAGTGTTGCAAGTAAAAGGGACAGATGGCACAACATTGGGAA
This sequence comes from Apodemus speciosus, assembly GCA_002335545.1. Classification (NCBI taxonomy): domain Eukaryota; kingdom Metazoa; phylum Chordata; class Mammalia; order Rodentia; family Muridae; genus Apodemus; species Apodemus speciosus. The sequence goes on from BDUI01000967.1 coordinate 43,748, forward strand.
AGCCTCAGAGTGCCTCTGGCGCTGATGCCCAGGGAATGGCCTCTGAACATTCTAGCATGGAAAGCAGTGATGTGGATATATCCTTCCAGCTGGGCCAGTTAGATCTGAAAGAACCTCAAAGCCCAGTATCACAGAGTACGCCATGTAAATCCAGTAACGACAGAACAATGAATAAAGCTGGTGAAGTTTTGTTGGATGTCACACAGAGCCCTAGGGATGGAAGTGGACTTGGACTAGAGGAAATCACAGGTCTTAAGTGTAGTTTTGATTCATCCAAAGAAGGAAATACACAACCTGTCCGTGAAGAGAAACTACTAAAATCTGCTAGTGCAGGGGCAAAGAGCAATACTGATACTTTTTATTTTATTTCATCAACAACAAGAATCAATCTTCGAAAAATTTGTACAAATTCAAAAGAACAAGACAGTCAGTTCAAAGTAACTTATGACATGATTGGGGGCTTAAACAGTCAGCTGAAAGCAATAAGAGAAATAATTGAACTGCCTCTCAAACAGCCAGAACTTTTCAAGAGTTACGGTAAATCACCTTCAGTTTTTTTGTATTCATGTTGTGTTCAAACTCAAAAGCAGTTGGTTACTTTTACTATAATAATTTCTCGCCCTTCTGTCCTTATTTGTTGAATCAAGTGTTAATTGCTTTGGGAGATGATAGTTAAATGCCTTATTTGCAATACTTGATCTTTTAAGTTGTATGTGAGTGGCAGGTGAGACTCTTCTGAGAGCATATTATCTACTGTTGGTGGACTGTATCTCAGAAAGTATCTTGTTATGTTAGATAACATAATGCCTAAAGAAATGAACCAAAGAAAGTTATGGTTTAGTTAAAAATTACTAGGAAATGTAGTTCTGTGTGTGTCTGCTTTGAAGCAAGTGATTAAGGAAGTAATTCAACTTCTGGGAAACTCAGAGCTACTTCTGTACAGTTGCTGTCAAAATTCTTTGCTTATATAATTTTTTCATGTATTACCCCCCTTTTTTTCCTTTGTCATAGGTTTCTGTGTTTATAAAAGGAACTCATAGATTTATATATTACCTAGTAATGTTTGTATTTCTTAATATAAGTTGGAAGTAATTGTGTTGTGATAATTAAATTGTGCTACCTGGGATTGGGCAAGACAAGGGCTCTTTTTAAAAAACAAAAACCAAAAATATAGATGAGTCCCTTGGTTTGTGTTCTGTAGAGAAAAGGAAAGTCATTAATGGGGCTCAGAACTTGGGAAGTAGGGGAAAGGTATGATTTTTAATTTGCGGTATAATACAAGGTAAATTCCCATTTATAACTTACACTGGAAGTTGTATGGCAGTTTAGCAAGAACATTAATAATCATACTGAATGTATTGTTTGTTTTTTTCTTGTAGGAATTCCAGCACCTAGAGGGTTATTACTCTATGGTCCTCCGGGTACCGGAAAGACAATGATTGCTAGGGCTGTGGCTAATGAAGTTGGAGCTTATGTTTCTGTAATTAATGGTCCTGAAATTATAAGCAAGTAGGTATATGACTTAGTAAGTAAAGTTAACATTACTAAGTTTATATATCTCAGATGTGGCTCCTTAAAACAGTTGTGCTATATTCCAACAAGATATTTCATGCATTAAACTATTTTGGAGTATTTTAAATTTGTCCTTTTTTTTCTGAGGCATGGTTTTACTCATGTGCTTAGCCAGACCTCATACTTGAAGTGTTTTTGTGATTATACGTGTTCTTCTAAATTTACTTTATATACTACATACAAAATTTGAAAATAAATTTTGAAAGTAATTTTAAGTATTTTAGAAATGCTTGAAAATTCAGATTATCTTTTATAGATAAAGTTCTATAAACAGTAAGAAGAGTTCATGAACTTTTTTTTTCTCATTATAGATTCTATGGTGAGACTGAAGCAAGGTTACGCCAGATATTTGCTGAAGCCACTCTACGGTATTTGTTAATATTTGACTCTATTTAAGTAAAATAGTAGCACTTTATGCAGTGAGAAGTAACTCAGATAGTGATGGCCTTAGAGACTGATGGAACATTTAAGGAAATGTTATGTAATCTGTTTGTGTCTAATGCTTGATAAAGAATTACTAAATGATACAAAGTTTGTCAGTTTCTTGGGATCATTTCCTGTACCATTGGAATCATTTTCAAAGAGTATTTGCCTAGACTGCATCTTAAAAATATTTTGCCCATGATTTCTTTAGTAGTTTCAGTGTTCTAGTCTTACAGGAAAGTCTTGAAACGTTTGTATATGTTTTGGTATAGTGTGAGAAATATGGATCTATCTTCATTCTACATGTGAATATTTACTTTTTTCAGTATCATTTCCAGCCTTTTTTCTGCCATGACTGTTTGACACCTTTGTTAAAAATTACATGGCTGTTGCTATGTCTTCTATTCCATTAGCCTGTGTGTATGTTTTGTGTCAGTCCTATGCTAGGGATTTTGGTTTTGTTTTTTAAGATTTATTTTTATGTGTATGGGTGTTTTGCCTGCAGATAATGTCTGTGCACCACATGCATGCAGTTCCTTTGGAGGCCATAAAAGGGCATTGGGTCCCCCAGAACTAGAATTACAGACTGTTGTGAACCTCCATGTGAAATAGGAATCAAGCCCAGTTTATCCGAATTGCCAAGCTTTCTCTCCAGCCCCTGTGCTGTGTTTCTTACCGTGGTTCTGTAGTAGTTTGAAATCAGAAACTGGTAGCTCCAGCATTCCTCCTTCTGCTGGCTGTGGCTTTGGGTGTAATACTGTGCTAAGGGGTCTGCCTTAATTTTATTTCTGTTGCTTAAAAGACTCAAATAGAAGGTACTTATGGGGTAAGGTTTTGGTTTATTTCTTAGCTCACAATTCTTGTATAGTCCATTGTGGGACAGTCAAGGCAGTAGCAACTTGAAGCAGCTGGTCGCATCAGGTCCACAGTCAAGAGCTGAGAGAAATGCATACAGCATGCTCATTGCTTGCTTGTGCCCAGCTYGCATTAACAGTTCAGAACATGTAGGGAATGGTATCTTCTCTATGAGTTACCTTAAAACAGAGTTCTCAGAGACATGCCTATAGACTAACTCCATACAGTTTCTTACTGTAATTCTAAGGTGATTCTAGGTAATGTCAAGCTGACACGGAGTTTTGTTTTTCCGTATGAATTCTGACTTTTTCCTTCCTTTTCCTGAAGAATGTCACTAGAGTTTGATAGGAAGTACATTAAATCCATAGTTTGCTTTTAGTGACTTTTGTAACAATTTTTATAGTACTGTCAATCCATAGCATTGGAAGTCTTTCATATTCTCTTGTGTTCTGTACTGGCTGGTTTTGTGTGTCAACTTGACACAGGCTGGTGTTATCACAGAGAAAGGAGCTTCAGTTGGGGAAGTGCTTCCATGAGATCCAGCTGTGGGGCATTTTCTCAATTAGTGATCAAGGGGGGAGGGCCCATTGTGGGTGGTGCCATCCYTGGGCTGGTAGTCTTGGGTGCTATAAGAAAAGCAAGCTGAGCAAGCCAGGGGAAGCAAGCCAGGAAGTAACATCCCTCCTTAGCCTCTGCATGAGCTCCTGCTTCCTGACGTGCTTGATTTCCAGTCCTGACTTCTTTTAGTGATGAACAGCCATGTGGAAATGTAAGCTGAATAGATCCCTTCCTCCCCAACTTGCTTCTTGGTCATGAGGTTTGTACAGAAATAGAAACCTTGACTAAGACATCTTCTTTGTCTTCTTTTGTCAGAATCTTCAAGTTTTCTTGTTGAGGTTTTTTTCACCAGCTTGGTTAGATTTGTTTTTAGGTTGATTTTTTTTCCTTTTTTTTTTTTTTCTTTTCCTTTTTTTTTTGGTTTTTCGAGACAGGGTTTCTCTGTGTAGCCCCAGCTGTCCTGGAACTAACTCAGAAATCCGCCTGCCTCTGCCTCCCAAGTGCTGGGATTAAAGGCATGTGCCACCACCGCCCGGCGATTTTTTTTTTTCCTTTAAGAAACTGAATGGATGTGAATGGGATTGATTATTTGTCTTAATTTCTCTCTGGGAAAGTGTGTTACTGTATAGATTTTCGTGTTGTTTTTTTATTGTTACGTTGCTGAAACTTTTATCATGTCTAAGAGTTTCTTGGTGTAGTTTTCAGGGTGCTTATATATAGGATTGTGTCATTTTTGAGTAGGGATACTTGGAACGTCTTCCTTTCTGTTTGTACCTCTTTTGTTTTCTTTTTTCACTTTTCCTTTTTGATGATACTGAGGACTTATCCTCAGTACATCAATACAAACAACTACCCCTGAGTTATCAGCCCCAGCTGCTCCTTTTATTTTTCTTATCTTACTTCTATGTCTATGACTGGATTGAAAAGGAGTGGTAAGGATACAATACACTTGTATTGTTCCTCATTTTAGAGGAAGTGCTTTCAGTTTTCCCCCATTTTATATTATGCTGACCAAAGGCTGTCTAGACTTTATTATATGCCATAAAYTGGTTTACATGGGCTCAGGGCTATGGTATCACATGCCAGAGGTACTCCCAAGTTTCTAAGTTCTACTCTGGGTAGGCCTACATTTCTCTGTACACTTCATTGACAGATCAGAGCTTCTTGAGCTTGTCGCCATTTGACCTCAGACTCCACAACTGCCTCCTAAGGCTTTGTCTCACTTTAGGTCTGTTTCACATAATAGAATTTTTTCCTTAAGATTTTACCCAGCCTTTGCCCATAGTGTCATAAATAAAATGGAATTTCCCGTTACTGACCCACCTGCCAGGAGAATCACTGTCGTTGAAAACCACATGGCTGTGAGGCTTATGAGAACTCTGGCCTTGTCCTGAGTGTAAGWCTGTTGCCTGTGCCTTTTCACTAATCTTCCTTTGAGAGTGGAGGTTGTAGCTGGATTATCTGTTCTTCCTYCCTCTGCTGGGGGACTGGTACTGGAACTGTGTGGCTCCTTTCTATTTACCCATGTGTTTGAAGTATCTTGCCACTACTTCTGTTATTCTTTGAAACTTTTTTCTTTGAAACAGTTTCTATTTTCTTTTACTGACTCTTCTATTTCCCTGGGTCACAAAGAAGCATTTTATGAAGGTATATATGCTAGAATATGAGGTTGATAACATTATGCTAAAATTACTCTTGAGATTTTTTGATTTAGCATTGTAGTATTTTTGTTTTAATATTGATAAATAAAATTGAAATTTAATGTTATTTTAATTAAAATTTTACACTAAAATTAGTTACATATTTAATTTGATTTGTTTTAGGCATCCATCGATTATTTTTATTGATGAGCTGGATGCACTTTGCCCTAAAAGAGAAGGAGCTCAGAGTGAAGTGGAAAAGCGAGTTGTAGCTTCACTCCTAACATTGATGGATGGCATTGGCTCAGTAAGTACAACACTGGCATTTAGAGTATAGGATAGCAAAACCTCCCAAATGTTTCTAGGTCCGAGTAATCCAGGATGAGGGAATATCCACCCTCAAGCATGAAGGTAGGTGAGCACTCAGCAATTTGTGTCAGCAAACTGCTTAATAACTGAGAGGCCCAGCAGTCTGGCATGTTTTTCTGTTATGTAAAATAATTTACCATAATGTATTTGTGTGTGTGTGTGTGTGTGTTACACATGATAGTATTTAAAACCTGAGGCACATGTCAATAAGTGAGTTTCATTGAATTTATGAAATTTCATGAGTCTCCCTGGGTATTATGGTATATGCTTTTAGTCCCTTAGGAGGCTGAGGAAGGAGGATCATTTCAAGGCCAGCTACATAGTGAGTGTGAGGCCAACCTTGGCTATGTGAGATTGTCTCAATAAACGAAGTTTTAATAAGTTCATGAGTCTTTCCCCCCCACCTTGAGACAGGTCTTTCTGTTTAATCCAGGGTGTTCAGAAAGCTCATCTCCCAGAGCCTCCTACATATCACGATTGGAGATAATGTGGTACTACAGCCAGCGTTTTATTTGTTATTAGTACAAATACCATGTGTTAATTATAAAAAGGACTGATACAGGAGTGAAGGAATATTCTCTTAGACTATTCACATTTGTTAATCAGAAAAATGTACTCTAGGTTAGACTGGAAATGACCAAAGTTCTTAGACTCACAGTATGTTAGCACCAAGAGAAATTTTAGAAAGCTTACAGTTCCACACCTTCCTTTTGCACATTAAAAAGCAAAAAGAGTGTTTAGTTTTATTTCCTGTTAATGGGAAATATGTGAAAATAATGTGAAGTTTTGGTAYTCACTCAGTAGATGTTTCTTTAAGCAGACCAGATCTCCGATTCTGGATGACCATGATACAGAGAGCTGCATTATAATTGGTTCTAAGGTCCTTGGTAAGAAAGATGAGTTAGGATCAGTGTTAGAGAATCTTAGACATCAGGGCAGTTAGTGGCGTTTTTTTTCTCTGCCACTGAGATGAGCAATCTGTGAAATAGTATTCTTGTCTTTTGACAGGACTAGATATTTTAATCTGACATTTAATCACATAACACTGATATTTTAATATGAAAACATTTAAGGGGCCTGGATGTGTGCTTTTAAACTTAGAAGTTCATAGTTTATGTATTTTCTGATGGTATACTCACAATTGATGATGTTTCATAAGAAATGAAAAAATCACAAGATTCTTTTAATGCTTATCTCTGAAATTACACATGCCTCTGGATAATGTCTGAAGGTGACTGAACATGGTGATCATAGTTCTTGATAATTTTCTGTTTTTAACCCCATTTTCAGAGAGTAAAAATCTTTGTGTATTCAGGGATATTGGTTATGGTTCCATACTTTTCTGGAATTGGAAATTCTTCACAATAAAAAACCAGGATTGGCAAGATGGTTCAGCTAGTGAAGACTTGGCCCCAGGCCTGACAACCTGAGTTCCATCCCTAGTACATACATGGCGGGAGGAGAGCACCCTCTCTTGCAAGTCTTGTCCTCTGGCTTCTTTATACACCACAAAAGGGGGCTTGGGCAAGTGTTAGCACATACTTCCACTCACAGACACACAGCAAGTAAATGGAACTTTAAGCATTTTTTTAAAAAAGAAAATAGTTGACGTGTGAGAAAGAATTCTTAGATAGGTTGCTAGTCAGGCCTGGTTCTGTGTGAATAAGGTTGTAATCTTCTAAGTAGGGGGAAAACTACTTAACTCATAAAAAGCTTTCTCTAGTAGAAAACATTTGGACTAAACATTGAAAACCTTGTATTAAAGTTAATAATTTTTCTTTCTTTTGGTTTTTGGAGACAGGATTTCTCTATATAGCCCTGGCTGTCCTAGAACTTGTTCTTATAGACCAGGCTGATGACCTGGAACTTGCTCTGGCCTCAAATTTAGAGATCCACATGCTTCTGTCTCCAGTGCACCATTAAAGCACCACTGCCTGGCTAAAGTTAATAAATGTCCAGTAGAAGTTTATTACAAATAAAACTTTGTAAATTGGTTAGTAGAAATATAAGGATTAAATTTTAATGCTCTAGACCCTTCTGCCCATTCTTTTGCACAGAATGTTTTCACTTCTCTGTTCTTTTAAAATCAATATGCAATTTATTTTTATTTTATATTTTAGGAAGGAAGTGAAGGACGGGTATTAGTCCTTGGGGCCACAAATCGTCCTCAAGCGCTAGATGCTGCACTCAGAAGACCCGGGCGATTTGATAAAGAGATTGAGATTGGCATTCCTAATGCCCAAGACCGACTTGATATTCTCCAGAAACTGCTCCGAAGGGTGCCGCACTTGCTCACTAAAGCTGAGCTTCTGAGGTTGGCAAATAATGCCCATGGTTATGTTGGTGCAGACTTGAAAGCGTTATGTAATGAGGCAGGTAAGAGTGACCATTTATGATGAGTCTGTTTGATTATTTATAGACTGATAATTTATGTTGCTGCTTATTAGATATAGCTTTATTTAGTCATGAAATACATTTATTAAAAATTTACATAATTTAGAGAACTATGAAGAAGGAAAACCACTCTTTATTTCTACCTTTTCAAGGTCACCACTTCTAGTATAACATATTCTAAGATTTTTTTCCTCAGTACATGTGTCAATACACACATAACCAGATCTGCAGATCTGAACTTCTCTATATCTCTTAAGTTCGTTGCTATCTGAATGTGAAAATTGGAAATATTACAATATTACTGACCTAACTGGATTTTTTGTTGTCTGATCAGTTATAATACTTAATGGTGATACCTGAGAGTCAAACTTATTTCAGATGTTAGAATTTGAGTTAGTGTGATGTGCTGTGCACAACTTATCCAGAGACTTTTGTTTTGAAGCTCACCTTTGTAAACAAAGAACAGCTTTTTAAATATTTTGTCTCAAATGGACATGCTGCTTGTCTCTTACAGTATAAACTATCTTATCCTGAATATTAATGTCAGTATGTGTCTTAATATCTTAATGTCAGTATGTATGGGCTTAGGCTGCATTTTTTTTTAATTTAATTTTTTTTCTTACTTACTTTACATCCTGCTCACTGCCCCCTCCCAGTCACTCATCCCCTACAGTCTTTCCCCCATACCTCTTCCCCTTCTCTTCTGAGGGTTGGGGCCCCCCACCCCCAACCCCACCCCCTGGTACTTTAAGTCTCTGTGAAGCTAGGCACTTCCTCACCCACTGAGACCAAACAAGGCAGTCCAGCTAGAAGAACATCCCATGTCCAGGCAACAGCTTTTGGGATAGTCTTCATTCCAGTTGTTCAGGGCCCACATGAAGACCAAGCTGCACATCTGCTACATCTGTGAAAGGAGGCCTAGGTCCAACTTGTGTATGTTCTTTGTTTGGTGGTTCAGACTCTGAGAGCTCCAAGGGTCCAGGTTAGTTGAATCTGTTGGTCCTGAAGTTCTTCCTCCTATTCTTCCTTAGAGTCTCCAAGCTGCGTGGCTCTGGGTGTCTGTATCTGTTGAGTCAGCCTCTGGGTGGAGCTTCTCAGAGGACAACATGCTCCTGTCTGCAAGCATAAAAGAGTATCATTAATAGTGTTAGGGATTGGTACTTGCCCATGGGATGGTTCTCAAGTTGGGCAGGTTAATGGTTGGCCATTCCCACAGTCTCTGCTCCATCCTCATCCCTGCATTTCTTGTAGACAGGATAAATTTTGGGTTGAAAGTTTTGTGGGTTGGTATTTCTGTTGCTCCACTGGGGTTCCTGGCTACAGGAGATGGCCTTTACAGGTTTCATATCCCCAATGTAGTGAGTCACATTGAGGTTGTCTTTCTAACTAACTAGTTGCATAACCTTCTTTCCTCACCCCCGGATATTATAATGTTTCAGAGTATACTCTTTTGGAAAACATGAAATGTTAAATATGTAGTGGTGATGTGAATTCTGTAAGCTATGTTGAACATTGGGAAATCTCTACATTTCCCAAATGTAGAGATTTATTCTAAACTTTACTTCCAAGGCTGCATGTACCATTTCAGGAGAATGACTATAAATAGTTTAATTTCTTTAAGAAGTGGGCTATCGTTTTGTTTTTTTAAAAAAGAAAGTATTTGCTTTTCATTGCTGAGAGTTTATCTCAGTATTTATGTTGATTATACATTGTTTCAGCATATTTATATCAAACTGGGGTCTTTTTAGGATAGTGTCATAATATAGAAGGAATTCATTCAAACTTACCCAGTGGCTTTATCATTTTAGCACTTTGTTTACTAGCAACACTGAATCTGATTTTTATGATTCATACAGAAATTCTTACCTCTAGTGTCTAAAGCTCTGAGATGTTAATACTTGCCACTTTCCCCTGCATTCCTGAACTGGCCTTTTTAAAAGTAGACTTGTTTTTGTAGCATCTCCCTTGCACTCAGTATAGTATACCTGCTATGAAAAGTTCTCTTTGTGACATTTTTCACCAAATTCCAAATTCTACCATTTTTTCTGTATTTGAATTAAAATATTGATTCTAATAAAAAATCAGTATTTTAAAGCCTAGGGAACTAGCATATTTATGTAGTTTGGGTTTCTATTGCTGTGAAGAGACATCATGACCGTGGCAGCTCTTATGAAGGGAAACACTTAATTGGGTCTGGCTAACAGTTTCGGGAGTTTAGTCCATTATCAACATGGCAAGAAGCATGATGACATGCTGGCAGACACGATACTGGAGAAAGCTGAGAGTTCTAGCTGTGATTCACAGGCAGCAGGAGACTGCCTCCATTAGGGCCTTTATTGAGTATATGAGACCTCAAAGCCTGATTCCATAGTAACATTTCCTTCAACAAGCCCACACCTACTACAAGACTACACCTCCTAGTAGTGCTACTCCCTATAGGCCAAGTTTTCAAGCACATGAGTCTATAGGAGCCATTCCTATTCAAACCACCACACAGATGAAAAGCTGTTTACTAGATGAGAGCTGTGAGATGCTGGGTTAAAGTGGTAGTTTTATACTTTGTCAGCTAAGAGTTAGGCAGTCCATTCTGCCTCTTGATTTATGTTTCTTCAGTGGCTAAATGGGGGTAACAGTCTTAAAATATCATAGTAATCAACCTGTTATATGTATGTTTTATGTTTTATGTACTATTAGTACTATGCTGAGACAAATCTATCTTCCTCAGTAACCAGACACACCAAGGCTCAATGTATTATTGAATAAATTATGTTTGAGAGGGTCTCAGTGAATATTAAAATGAATGAGTAGTCATTATTGAAGATCGCCTGTAGTCCATGAGTATATCTTCTCAATGGTTTCATGATATAATACTTATTAATTACTTTTTAAAAATTATTTACTTAATGTATGTCTGTATGCACCTGTGTTGCACAGTACTTTGTGGAGATTAGAGGACAGCGTGAGGGAGCCCATGTGGCCTTGGGAATCCATTGCTAGGCTTGGCATCAGATATCTTTATCCATTTGCTTCACCCTGGCACTTAATTGCTTTAATATAAGCTGTATATATAGATATAGAACAATGACATTGATTAATATCCTTTTGAAAATTGTTTTTGGAAAAATTACTTTGAAAATAGTAGCTCTTCTCCATCCTCTTTTCAGGTTGTAGAGCTTTTCTCTTTTACTCATCCCACCTTCCATAACATCTGTTTATATAATATGTTCTAGAAAGTGGTATTTTTATAAGGGCTCAGCCATGAAGCTGTTTATTATGTCTATTAGTATATTTTATTCATAGTAAACCATATTATGTTTACTAGTATATCTTATTAAATTGCTTTTTAAAATGTCCTATAGCGGTTAGAGTTTTTGTGTAGACAACTCTCAAAGCTTTTCAAAATGTATTTCTTTTTCTAGTCACCATGGCTTTAAGTACTTTGATTGAAGTCACTTTTAAATTTAACACAATATTTTAATTTGGTCCTCTACTGAAAGAAAGTTGCCAAGGTAGTATATATCCATTTTATTCATAAGCATGTACACAAGAAAGTTATTGCAAAGAACCTTGCTTCCTGGTTTATAGGGGGTGATTAGATATACATTTATTTTCATGCTTTAGTAATAAAATACTAAGGAATATCATCCACTTACTAGGTTTAGGTAAAATAATGCTTTCATTTTTCACTTAAGTTTATGGTTTCTTTTTTGTTTGTTTGTTTGTTTGGTTTTGGTTTTTTGAGACAGGGTTTCTCTGTGTAGTCCTGTCTGTCCTGGAACTCACTCTGTAGACCAGACTTGCCTTGAACTTAGAAATCCGCCTGCCTCTGCCTCCCAAGTGCTGGGATTAAAGGCGTGCACCACCACCACCACCACCACCACCACCACCACCACCCGGCCAAGTTTATGGTTTCTTAAAGCATCACCTTGATGTTATTTTATTGTGTCCACCCACCCCCAATTCACTTCACTTTTACTTAATTTAAAAAAAAAAAAAAACTTTTTGAATTAATCCATATAAACATGAGAATTTATAAATCATAACAGAATAATGAATTTTCTAAAATGAACTTAGCAGTGCTTAGCGTAGGATGGAGAATGAGTAGTGACTGGACCACTCCGGGTCATATCATCTCTCAACTCAAGAGACGATCACTGTTGGCTTTTAACATTGTATATGAGTTTTTCCTATTTGGTGCTGTTTTCTTTGACCCATAGTGTGACTCAAAAATTCTAGTATTTCACTCTGGGTTGCAATTCATTTTCATTGCTGTATTCCGTTATAGAGATGTTATGAATAATAATGATAATTTACAGTGTATATCTTTTCCTTCATACTGTTCCTATTCAGATTTTCACGGTTTTTAATGTTGCATTAAATATTGTTGATTTGTAGCGACTCTTAGTATATAGCTTGATGTGAGGCTTCTTTGGATGTGTATTTTATTTTCCTACAGTGCAGTCAAGTTTATTTTGTGGCTTAAGTATTTGCTCTTCATGATGTCTTCGGAGGATCAAAAATTAATAATCAGATACATTTATTATATATATATTAATGTAACAGTCAATTTATCAATTGTGTCTTATTTAAGAAATTGTGTTCACTGAGTGTAGCTCAGTGATAGAGTACTCACCTAATGTGCATGAAGATCTGAGTCCATCTCCAGCACTTTGGAATATAGCTAGTAATGGTGGTCAAGTGTAGTGTCATGACTATTTTGTTTTACGTGGACTTGTAGATACCTTATTCTTTGCTTTCACATCACTACCTGTAATTCATTCACTTCTTCCATTTGGATATTCTGTTGACCATCACAATCCACTGAAATGATGTTCCTTTCTGTTTTGCACTAACACTGAGTCTATTCTGGATTCTGTGTTTATCAGTCTGTTGACTTTATATAAAATATTGAGATTTGTGTTTGGAAACATCCATAGGATTTTATAATTTATATTGTTAGTCTCTCTATAACCCCATAAAATGTTTTGAAAAAGATTTATATTCTGTCTGTCTGTCTGTCTGTCTGTCTGTCTGTCTGTCTGTCTNTCATCCACTTACTAGGTTTAGGTAAAATAATGCTTTCATTTTTCACTTAAGTTTATGGTTTCTTTTTTGTTTGTTTGTTTGTTTGGTTTTGGTTTTTTGAGACAGGGTTTCTCTGTGTAGTCCTGTCTGTCCTGGAACTCACTCTGTAGACCAGACTTGCCTTGAACTTAGAAATCCGCCTGCCTCTGCCTCCCAAGTGCTGGGATTAAAGGCGTGCACCACCACCACCACCACCACCACCACCACCACCACCCGGCCAAGTTTATGGTTTCTTAAAGCATCACCTTGATGTTATTTTATTGTGTCCACCCACCCCCAATTCACTTCACTTTTACTTAATTTAAAAAAAAAAAAAAACTTTTTGAATTAATCCATATAAACATGAGAATTTATAAATCATAACAGAATAATGAATTTTCTAAAATGAACTTAGCAGTGCTTAGCGTAGGATGGAGAATGAGTAGTGACTGGACCACTCCGGGTCATATCATCTCTCAACTCAAGAGACGATCACTGTTGGCTTTTAACATTGTATATGAGTTTTTCCTATTTGGTGCTGTTTTCTTTGACCCATAGTGTGACTCAAAAATTCTAGTATTTCACTCTGGGTTGCAATTCATTTTCATTGCTGTATTCCGTTATAGAGATGTTATGAATAATAATGATAATTTACAGTGTATATCTTTTCCTTCATACTGTTCCTATTCAGATTTTCACGGTTTTTAATGTTGCATTAAATATTGTTGATTTGTAGCGACTCTTAGTATATAGCTTGATGTGAGGCTTCTTTGGATGTGTATTTTATTTTCCTACAGTGCAGTCAAGTTTATTTTGTGGCTTAAGTATTTGCTCTTCATGATGTCTTCGGAGGATCAAAAATTAATAATCAGATACATTTATTATATATATATTAATGTAACAGTCAATTTATCAATTGTGTCTTATTTAAGAAATTGTGTTCACTGAGTGTAGCTCAGTGATAGAGTACTCACCTAATGTGCATGAAGATCTGAGTCCATCTCCAGCACTTTGGAATATAGCTAGTAATGGTGGTCAAGTGTAGTGTCATGACTATTTTGTTTTACGTGGACTTGTAGATACCTTATTCTTTGCTTTCACATCACTACCTGTAATTCATTCACTTCTTCCATTTGGATATTCTGTTGACCATCACAATCCACTGAAATGATGTTCCTTTCTGTTTTGCACTAACACTGAGTCTATTCTGGATTCTGTGTTTATCAGTCTGTTGACTTTATATAAAATATTGAGATTTGTGTTTGGAAACATCCATAGGATTTTATAATTTATATTGTTAGTCTCTCTATAACCCCATAAAATGTTTTGAAAAAGATTTATATTCTGTCTGTCTGTCTGTCTGTCTGTCTGTCTGTCTGTCTGTCTGTCTCTCTCTCTCTCTCTCCCTCTCTCTCTCTCTCTCTCTCTCTCTCTCTCTCTCTCTCTGCTGGGGATCAAACCCAGAAGCATTTACTCATTTCAGTTGTACATAAATTCTTTTATTTTCCATGTATAACACTGTTACAGTTTTCTCTCTATAATATCTATGATACTGTTTTTTTTTTTCTCTTGACTTACTGTACTAAATGCTTAGAATTTTAAAATACACGTGGAGGCCAGAGATAGATGTTGGTTGTCTTCTCTCTCTTTTCACCATATTGTTTGAGACAGTCTCTCAGCAAACTTGGAGTTTGCTGATTCTCTAGAATGACTGGCCAGCAGGACACTGAGATCCTTCTGGTCCAGTGCTGAGATTTCAGGGGCATGTCCTAACACACTTTCTTTACATGAGTGCTGGGATTCAAACTTAGTCAGTATAAAATGTTTATATTTGGTGCTCAGAACTAAGGTTACAATGTTATGCTATGTAGCACATAGAAACATTGCAAAGATTCATTATGCATTGAATTTTTAATTAACTGTTGCATGTTTGGAAATTTAACTATTGCCATTTGCTTTTGTTAACCCCACACTCAGTTATAAGACCTTATATAGAGTTACCGCCCACAGATAAGAATCTGGGCTCTAAATTCTGTTACAGTTCTATGCACTTGAAACTTCATACCTGACATTTGAAAGAGGTGGTAGGATATTCAGTTTTTTGTCGGTGTTTGAACTGTAAGCATATTTGATGAACTTAGCATATTTGATGATTCTGGTTAGAGCCATCTTTTTAAGTTTTTTACATCTTTAAATTTTATTTTCTTGAGTATTTTTTAGTGGATTATTTCTGTGATACTATATTCCTGTCATTTCACTATTCTAAGAAAACCAAAAACAAACAAACAAAGCCAGTTCCTTCTAGTTTTCCAAATTGTAAACTTTCCTGATGAGCCTTCTGTCTTCATTCTCCCATCTCCAGTCTCTCTTAGTAGCCTCATAAAAGTACCACCTAGTACAGAACTTGTGTGTGTGCCAAAGTCTCAAATTGTCTCCTGTCTTGTGTTTTGAGAATCACATTTCCAAGTACCAACTGAGTAATTCCTTTCAGATCTTCCCCAGTCTCCCTAAACTTTTGACTTGGCTTTAGTGTACTCAGAAAAAGATCAGTGGCAGAAAGCTTGTTACTATTCTACTTGTTTTAATGACACCCTAAACGTTATTTTATGTTTGCAGAATACCTGTCCTCTCATATGTAATTTGTTTGTCATGTTTCTACTGCCAAATTTAAGCACTTGAGTTTGCTTTGCTCTCCCATGTCCCCGTCCCCCTTAATCTTGCGCTGCATGCCATACTTACTTTAAGTACAAAGTGTTGTAAATGCTCTAACCCCACAGAGTTTGGGGTTAGTCGTTGTTACCTAGTTGATATTTATGGAATAAGTGATCAGTTTTGTTTTATTCTCCTCTTTGTAGGTCTGTATGCCTTGCGAAGAGTCCTGAGGAAACAGCCTAACCTCCCTGATAGCAAGGTGGCTGGCATGGTGAAGATTACCCTAAATGATTTCCTACAGGGGATGAATGACATCAGGCCTAGTGCCATGAGAGAGGTAGCAATTGATGTCCCAAATGTGAGTAATTTATACTCTCTGCCAGCCTTACTCTTTAATAATATTCTTAAGGAAACTGAGACTTACAAGGTTAACCTTTTAAAAATACACGTTTTAAGTACAGCATTCTTTTGAGATATTTAAAGCTGAAGTTCTGTAGTAACTCAGAGGGGCCCTCTTGTATGTCCTTTATCTGCTTTTCTCTTGTGACAGAATTTTGTAGAAGTGGATGGGGACGTGCATACTGCTCAGGTCTGGTGCTTTGACTTAGACTGCCTCACTTGCATTTGGACTTTAAGTAACTGGTGTATTTAGGCCTGTGGAGTTTATCAGATACAAAGACTTGTGCTTAGCACTGCATTCAAATCACCTCAAGAGTTCTCATACRTTTTTATAATCATACCCAACTCAGTCCTCATCACATTTTTAAACTTTTATTACTTTAAAAAAAAGAATATAAATGGAATCATGCTGGATATAACCTTTTAGAATTAGCTTTCTCACTTAACATAATTCTCTGGAAATTATAACCCCTTTGGGAGTCACATGTCAGATATTTACATTACAGTTCATAACACTAGCAAATTTACAATTATGAAGTAGCAACAAAAATATTTTCATGGTTGGGGGTCACCACAACATGAATAACTTTATTAAAGAGTATTAGAAATGTTGAGAATCAAGGATCCAAATAGTTATACATATATATATAAATCAATTTGTTCTCTTCCCCCCTCCCCCACCCCCACCGGTTAAGTCAGCTTTATGCTACTAAATCAAAATACCCAGGGATAGATTTTATTTATTT